>PVJA010002211.1:72193-110568 GCA_004027025.1 Myocastor coypus | reverse complement strand
AGCAGAGCCTCTGAGGTGTTACAAACATACCCACGGTCACTTAGCTAAGCGCTGTGGCACTCGACAGGGCACACACACAGGAGGCGAGGCCTCAGGCCCAGGTAGTGGCTGAGCCCCTACTCCCACCACCTAGAACAAGGTGCTGCTGCTCCCCCTGCAATGAGCCCCCTCTCACTCCAGCCCTTGGTCACTCTTCCTGAGGCAGGGCCTTCCTTCGGGCTAGGGACCCTGCATCTAGATTTTCAGCTGGGCTTGGGGAGCAGCCACCCCAAGTCCCTGTCCCATTGGGCTACCCCTAGTTAACAGAATTCTCACATTTCTGTGATCCTTGCATTAACCTTGGGCAGGCAAGTGGGCTCATTCCCCCATTAAGGAGATGCAGATCCAAACTCGGGGAAGGGCGTTCACCAATACAAAGCAAGGCAGGACTAGAACACAGGTCTTTTTTTTTTTGGTGGTACCAGAGATTGAACTCGGGGCCTTGCACTTGCCAGGCAAGCACTTATTCCACTGAGTTATCTACCTGGTCTAGAATGTAGGTCTATCCAATTCCCATTCTTCTACTTAAATGTGCTACCTCCAATAGGCCTAGGGCTAAGTTGGTGGAGAGGCAGACTCCAGAAAGGCCTTTCGCCAGCCACCTCTTGTCTCCTCAGTTTCCCTTTCTGCACAGCTGCAGCAGCAGCTGTCATGAGCACCTGTATGTGCATCTTGTCACATCCGTCGATTCAGAGCCTGTGCTGATTAGTGCTCACTGTGGCTCCCAGGCTGGGCAGGGACGCTAGCCTGAGAACCAAACGGCTGCACACTGAGAGCCCCTAACTGACAGCTTGGGGTCTATGGCTAACCCTCTCTGCGCAGCAGCCGCTGGCAGGGTTCCTCTAGCCTATCTCCTCCTTTCCACTAGCCTTCGGGGAAGGGAGTTGGGGGGCAGTGGGCCAGGGACCCTCCCACCTTCCATACTTGGTAGGAGGTAGGGAGGACGCAGCTGGATAGCATTACAGACCTGCATGAAACTTTAGAGGTGTAGCCACTTGATCTGTACTCAGCTCTGCCCAGGGCCTAGGACAATGAGGCTCCTTGCCACCCCCAAAACCGGCCCCTGCTTTTCCACTCTTTTCTTTTGTAGAGGCCAATTTGAGGATTAAACCCAGCCCAGGTGCATCCTGAGCTTGGTCCCCGCTGAGGCAGGACAAAGCGTTCCAAGGTCTGGAGCAGAAGGAAAATATTAAGTTGCTTCAGGCCCGCTTTGCTCCCCTGGGAAGCTCCTCCAGCAGAGTTCATTACCACTACCAGCCCAGCCTCCCTGCAAAGCGGATCTGCTCAGACCCACCCTTCTTGGGGTTTAAACAAACACCAGAGAGGGCCCGAAGATTACCATTTGGTTTCCCAGAGGGGATTATATAACCTGCCCGTGAAAGGCCAAAGGCTCTGTCACGAGCTCCTGCTTATGTAACAGGCAGCTCAACCCCAACCCAACACTGTCCCCTCCAGCCTCTTGTCCCCAGCACCGCAGGGCAGCAAAGCTTGCCCTGCACACCTCACAGCAGCGATAACCCTCACAGAAATGCAGAGCAAACTACGAAGGACTGCACATACACAGAGAAGTCTTCCCCAGGCACAGCTAGAGCTCAGGCAACAGTCATAACACCAGATGCAAGGCTGCAGGCTGAGGTTACCACCTCATCCCATGACAAAGGGGGCAATTACTCCACACCGCTTGGGTCTACGGCATCTGCAGCAGGAAGGGTCCACTGTGACAAGAGCCAGTGCCCACCATATACTGGGGCTTGACAAACCAGGCTAGAAGCATAGTCTCCACTTGTAGTAAAGAAAACAGAAAAGTCACTTGCTAAGCTGCTGATGTGGGGAAGTTATGAGAAAAGATAAAGGACCTCCGGGGGACACGCCCAATGAGGCTAGCATACTAACAGATGCAGTTTCAGGCTTTCTCTACCGCAGGCTGTACTCCAGATGAAGTTCCCAGGACTGACCCCAAGGACACACATCTCTATCACCTACAGGATGATGACTCTGACACAGGTAACAAGTCCTAAAGGCTATCAGGAGCCCTAGTTCTTAGTCCCTGCTGTCCCAGCCTGCCCCCATCATTGGTTAGTTTCATCTCCTCTATAAGCCGCAGGAGTTTCAGGACTTTAAAACTTAACGAAAGCATTTATTAAAACACTACAAAATACAAAGTCCAGGGCTAGGCTATTTTGGAATGTGGGAGGGACTGAGGACACCAGGGCCTTGACCTTTGAAGACTTACAGACCAGCAATGGGAACAAAGACCCATGCATTGCAAGACCACTAATGTCAGCCCTGGAACCAGCACATGTGATTTGTGTGATGTTCTATCTGGCTTTCCCACCTATTCACAGTATTGGAAGAAAAGGAAAGAAAGCAGCCACCAATGTTGACAGGGGAAAAGGGACTTTTTTCCAAACCCTAAACTGCAGACAGAAGATACCTACTCATGGAACAGAACAAAGGGACAAGAGGAAAACGACCTCTGCCTCAGAACTGGGCCCCTACCAGCCTTAGAACTGGACCTGCCTGCCGCCTCCAGCCCATTTCCCCCACTGGAGTGACATACGGTAAGGTCCTACAGGGACAAAGGCAAGAGGTATTTGTTGTTAGGCTCAATGCCAAGTTTACACTGATTCTAAGGCATCTGCTCATGGCCCACAAGGACAAGATTAAACTATGCCTTAATGATTCCTGAAGTTCTCCCCTTATGACACCCAGGCCTTATTGACAGATACCTGCTGCAAACAGCTGTCACACAGGGCCACATCTACTGCCCTCTCAGGTTCTGCTCCTACCTACAGAACTCAAACCTTCCCAACCAGAGGCATCTGCGAGTGCTCTCCAACTTGCCTGGTCCTGCGCCTGCCTGTGCACTCCCCTGGATGTGCACCCTGCTCAGGAGTCGGGGTGGCAAAAGCTATCACCTTGACGATGGATGTTCAACAACTTTCAGCCTTCAGGGCTTGTGAGCTGGAGGCCTCTTGGAAACCAGTGGTGATGGACATGCAGAGAGGGGCAGTGATGCCAGGGAGCAGCAGAGCCAGAGCCCGGGAGCTGGGGACCTGACCTGCACACTGCTGCAGGCACCACACGTGTCTCCCCTGTTGGCCTGGCCCTGAGAGGACAACGCCTGCTCTGTCCACGCGGGCTCGCTCCCAGCCTCCCCTCCCACCTGGCCCCTCATACCACAGGCCATCGGCAGGCTGCCTTTAGAAGCAAATTCTCTGCTGTCCCAGACTTGTAGGGTGAGTAGATTGGGGCAGAGCCTGACCTTTGCCACTTGTGGACCCTTCCTCATCTAGGACAGAACAGCCAGCCAAGGGCATGCACAAACAACAGCTGTATGATCAAGGAGCCCAGAGGGGAAGCCATGAAGAAAGGCGGTTGCTAGGTCCCATGCTCAGAAGTGAATCCAGCTCTGCCTATCAGTCTCAGGCAATGTTCAACTTAGCTGAGCCCTCATCCTCAAAAGAGATAAAAGCAGAGGACTGTGACAGAATGTAAAGCATTCTGTCCAGTACCAACCTGTGCAAGGGCCTAATGCCTGGCAGACAGCGATGGTGGCATCTTACAAGGCTTCCTGAAGGAAATGACAATGTATTCTTCATGGCCTTCCTGAGCAGGCAGGTGCCCAGCAGGCTGTGGCGGCTGTGCCAACTCGTCAAGCCATGTTGCTGATGACTATGAGGCCTCCAGCCTCCTTCCTCTGACAGCAGGGGACAGGTTACAGCTGGAACCCTGTAACTAGTTGCCTGCACTAGTGCCACACAATAGCTGCTCTGGACCACAGAATTCTCTATGTCCTGTCCCCAGTAACTTTAACAAGGTGACCCACATGCAAGAACCAGGTGGGGAGGAGGCCAAGGCACAGCATGGCCCAGGGCCCAGCACCCATGTGAGACGGGCCTCTGCCTCGACCAGCTGCTTCTTCTCTGCCTCCCCTCTTCCTGGTCCCTTAGTCATGAGTGATCTGATACCAGTGAAATCCCCAGGTGGAAATTTCACAAGGGTCCCATCCTCCACCTACTTAATCAGCTCTGGAATTGCAAGGCTGGACTACAGGGCCAAAGCCTGCTAGGGCCAGCTGTCCCCACCGAATGGCTCATGCCACACATGTGAGCAAGCCCACCAGTTCACCTCGCTTTCATGGCCATCTCCTCTCTGCCATGCCTTATCCCTGACCACAGAGATCACACACAGGCAAACACCTGAGCATTACTCCCCTGAATAGCAAGGAAACCAGGACGCAGACCCAGACATCTCAGCTCCAATTCCAGGGCTCTCTATGCCACAGTGCCTCAGCTTACAAATGTGTGGATGACCACTTAGGACTAATAGGGTTAGACTATAATTACTTACTTGCCTATCTGCCCTGTGACAAGGGACTAGAGCACTGGGCCTGGCATACACCTTACTCTCTACAAAGGTTCTAGATACCTAGAAAATGACCAGCACCAAAAAGCACCTCTCAACCTTTTCCTCAGCCAGTGCCTCAACTGTCATCTCTTCAGTCACTGTGTGACATCACATCATGCAGCACTGTTATACTTAGGTGGGGCCTGAAAGCCCAGCACCCTCAGAGAGTAACAGCAAGCCTGGTACCATTTTATCTTTCCAATGTCTTCCTCCTGAAAATGTGCAAGTCCCTGTAGATGTGAACCAGCATGGGTGCCCACAGGGAGGCCCCTGCAGACTCGGCCCACCTGGCAGGCCTTTCCCTACTGTGAGGTTCGAGTGTGAACCTAGTCGATGCTGGAGTTTAAGGGTTCACCTGTATTACGGTGAGAGGCCCAATACTGTGCCAGTGGGCCACTGCGAGGTGTTTCCTGAAGGGAAGTGAAGACTCAGCCCAGGTGGCATGTTGACCCTCTCCCCTTCCCTCCCTGGCTTGCAGGGGCCAGGGAAGAGCAAAAGCTTCAACACCAGCAGATGCCTAGGCTAGAAAGGGGCACAGGATGGAGAAGAACCCAAATACATTTCCTGAGGTCTTGGATTCTGCCTCAGGGCACCATGCAGGACCCCTACCAGGCACTGGTAAGGGCGAGTTGGGAGAATCACAAAGGCCAAAGCAGGCTAAAGCAATTGTGCTGCCTGTGACAGAGTAAAGACTTAATGCCAAGTCAGCAGCTACTCTGGGGTGGGTAGGTCACTGTCTTCCTTCTCTCTCGCTCTGACCAGGGAAGGTCAGGAGGTCCACTTGTACTGTTTAAAACCCACTTCACTGAGAGAGCTTTCTAGCTAGAGGCCCAGCACTCCCCTAAGAAGACCTCCTACTTTGCTGGGGCTGTCCCTTCTGACAAGGACAACAAAGGGGGACCCTATTGCAAACTCTTGCTTGATTTAAAAGTTGCCTCCTCTGTGAGGTCTTTCCAACATAATCTGCCCCCATTCACCAAAGTGTCACCTCAGCCTGGGCTCACATGGCTTCTATGTCTCTGTATAAAAATCTGTCCAGTTCCACTGCCACATGAAGGGGTTAAACCAGATGAATGAAATGTCAGGCAAGCACACTTCCTTCCACATCAAGATGCTTTAAAAATACCTAAGGCTTTGCCAAACAGTGGAATCGGGTTAAGACTCATGGTAGAACTGGAGCTGAACTACAGTCTGAGGATAAGCTGGATTTGAACTCGTGCGTGTCCTTCTCTCATATGACCTAACAAATATGTGTACACTTCAATGCATGCTCCAAACATCTTCTCATCTCATTAGCACACATAAGTCATTATTCCATTTAATGTACACAACAGACCTCAGGGCAGCAATTAACATGTTCATCAGAAGGATGAGGAGCCTAAAAATAAGATCAGTGAATTGTCTCTAGCCACAGAGTTAATAAGCAATGGAGTAGGTGGAAAACCTGGATCTTCTACCTCTAGAACATAGCCTCCAGATTGGTCTCAGCCTCCAGCAGCATCAAAAGCCAGAGGGTTTTGTGGCAGTGCCAATCCTAGCCAGTTGTGTCTATAGACTCTCCTACAGGTCTCTAGTGCCCAAGGTTCAAATCTCAGCTCACAGTGATACTCAGTAATTTGGCCTCCCCCAAGTCTCCATGTCAATTCCAGTTACCCAGCCCAGGACCTTATATCCAACAGCCAACTACTGACCTCCTCTGTGCTGCTTCCAGAGCCCATGGAGCCCTATACATGCTGTTCCCTCTATAGGCACCCCTTCCTGCCTCCTCTGTGCATTCATGGACTTCAAAACCTTAAGCAGCTATAGATAATCCCAGCTAATTCTAATTTCAGCTACCCATGAGCCTGAGGCAGGAGGATTACAAGTTTGAAACTATGCAGAGAAACTTAATAAGACATTATCTCAAAAAAAAAAAAAAAAGACTGGGCTGTAGCTCTGCTGTAGATTGCTTGCCTACAATACAGGAGGCCTTGAATTTCATCCCTAGGACCAAAAAAACTACCAAGGCTGTGCAGGAGCAGTCAGCTGCTCTGTTGGGCCCCTCACCCATAGAGCCTGTCTTTAATGTGGCTTTGACAAGAGATTTCCTGGGTGGGCCAAGCCCTCCTTAGAAAGTATCCTCAGCTGCCAAGAATAGCCCTGCTTTGCCCTAAGAAATGACTTGAACTGCTTTTTACCCTGCAGCACAGGGGTGTGTGCCACCATCCTGTCCAGCAGAATGAGTGAACAATTAAACGCACCACTGATGCTATGAATCAGGAGTTCAAATGAGATCTGACCTCTGCCCACCAATAAGCTGTCTTTTAAAAGGTAAGGTTTAAAACATTTTAAAAAGCTGTCAATTCCTTCCTTTCCTCAATTTCTGAGTCCTCTGCTTTTGCTGTTGACCCAGTGGAGAAGGGCGCTGGAAGCCATGAGTTGCATTCCTGCCTCCCTTTCCTTGGGGGCTGTTTTGCCCAAGAACTGGTCAAGTTAGAAAGGAGGTGTATGTTACCCATCAAAGCATTTCCAGGTTCTGGGACCTCAGGCATTCAGCCAGAAAGCAAGGAGGAAGAGAAGCTGTTCCTATCACCCTTCCAGAAGGACCAGAGACATAGAGAAAAGTGCCCACATCCCCTCCTTCCCATGGCAGTGGCCAATGACTTCCCCCTGTGCAGTGTTGGGTGGAAGTCCTCACTACACTCTTTGGGGAGGTAGGCAGGTGTTAGGGTTATCTGTACCCCTCAGGATCAAAAATCCCGTTGGAAATGAGCTCTCTGCTTCTCTGACCAGTACCCGGGCTTTACAAGTCTAGACCTATCCCGGGGCCACAGCACAAGAAGTTTAACCCAGGCAGACGGAGTGTGGGTGGACAGCTCTGGTTATCTGGACAGCAAGCTGCTACTGGGGCAGACCTTGACTCAGCGAGACTGAGCATCACCCTGGAGGGACTGGTGCCCACAGGAGGCACTGTCCCACGACAAAACAGAGTGTGATCAGGGCAGGGTGTCGAGCAGGCCTGTGCTTAGCAGGTGGAGGCTTCCCGCTTACCTGTCTGTGGGCTGGTCTCCTCACCCCGGGTAGGCTGCAGACCAGGGGCTGCTTCAGACAGAGAGGGCTGGAGCCGGCTTCTGGACTAAACAGAAGTCTCTCAACCACACACACTCTCCTCCCTCGGGCGCTCTCCTCCCTCCTCCAGCGAGCCCGCAGGGTGTCCCACTCGCTCCACCCCGCCCAGGCCCCGCTCAGTCAGTCCTCTGAAGCCGCCGAACCCCCACCCACCAGCCTTCTCTCCTGGCAGCCCAAAGGACCTCTAGAGGTGAGGGCGAGGAGTGCCAACCCCCCCCCACACACACCCTGCTACCCTTCGGGGAAGGGGGGTAGCGTCCGGTGGAGAGACGCAGTTGTGGCCCCAGGAACCCGGAGAAAAGTTTGAAGCCAACTGAGGAAAAAGGAGGAGCACGGAAGAGCACGCGGCTGGGCCGTCTGCCTCCCGCGCACCAGCTCCTTTGCCGCCCACCAGACACGTCGACCGCCCAGTCCACGCCTGCTACCACAAGGTGGCACCCACCTACGCCCCGACCCCCGTGGCGCGGACACACAAAGGCGCGCGCAGAGCACGGCCCGAGCCAAGCCACAAAGCCCCGCGACCGCGATACCCGTGTCCGCACAAAGGCCCCAGGGGCTCTGGCCCACGCCCAAGCCACCCAGCAGGGCCTTTGTCTGCAGGAAGCCCCCTCCCCTCGGTACGGTCCCTGAAAAGTTGAGGGGCCCCCCGGGACCCCGCCCCGCCCGCCTGCCGGACGCCGCGGCGAGCTCAGGTCAGCGCTCAGAAACCGTCGCCGCCGCCCACCCCGCGCCCGCCGCGTCCGGGACTCTTACGCACCCGAAGGCTGTGCGGCGGCCGACGGGCGCGCTCACCTAGGCGGCCGGCGTGGGCACCTGGGCCGGCGCTTTCCTGGAGTGGCGCGGCCCCACTCCCGGCCCCCGGCCCCGCCAGCCCCTGTTCCCCGCAGACCCCCTCCCAGGGACTGCTGGAACCCGCGGCGGGAGGCTCGGGGAGTGTCGCCAAAGTGCTGGTCTGGCACGCCGCTCTCTCAGCCCCACCCCCGCCCGAACCAGGGTCCCACCCTAGGGAGCGTCTCAAAAGTCCTCAGCTCCCGCCCATTCCACCAGGCCCCGCTCCCGGCTTCCTGCATCCCTGCTCCCGCCTCCTCCCCGCAACGCCTGAGCAATTTTAGCAGATGGCCACACGGTCGGGAACATCTGGAGGTCTCTAAGTGTATGTGCCTGTGTGTGTGCGCGGCGAGAAGGAGTTGTTGGTAAGAAAGAGGACGGAGTGCATGAGGATTTCCTCTCCTCCAATTCTACCTCTGTCCCGCCTCAATTTATTTTCAGCGTCGAAGAGGTCTAGTTAGTGTGAGAGACTAAAAGACCTTGAGAAAAGAAAGACTAGCTGACTGAGGAGCCATGGAGGGGCTCTGCGCCTAGGCAGAAGAGCTGGCAGGCCGGGCAAGGAGAAAATCTGAAGACTTACTTGTTTCTTTTATGAGACAAAGATCGGCTTCAGGCCGGATTTCTAGGCAGGAAAGCTGTTGGGGCCAGGCAACAGTTTAAGTCTGTTTCCTCCTCCTTCAGTAGCCTGACAGGCCGGCTGGCTGTTCCCACACCTCTGTGTGCTAACAGAGGCAGGAAAGCTTGTGAAAGAAAGCCAAGAAACCTTTTAAGACAGGGAGAAGTTGCAGGGAGAAGTTTCGTGATGGATACATTCACTGGAAGGAAAAACTTGGGTCGGAGAATCAGGTTGCACACCCACACAGTGCCCGCCTCTGGAGGGGGACAGTTCTTTGGGAGGGTGGGGGTGGGGACCAGGAGGCTTTGGTCCCGCCCTGGACCTCCCAGGAACTTCTGCCCCACTTCGGAGACACGCAAATGTTGGGCAGTGTTCTCCTGCCTAGCCCAGACTTGCTTCTTCCAGCCCGTTTACTCCTTTCCTGATTACTTTAAAAAACAAACAAAACGTTGGTTGGGCGCAGGCCTCTCAGGGTGTTGGGTGTGTGTGTGTGTGTGTGTGTGTGTGTGTGTGTGTGTGTGTGTGTGCGCGCGCGCGCGCGCCCTTGCATTGGTGCCTCTGGAGAAGAGGGAGGGTCTCTACTGCAGTGGCAGACGTGCTGCTCAGAGAATGAAGTGGTCTTGCAGGAGGCCTTCAATTCTAAGTCTCGTGCTTGTGGGAGGATCACCTGGATTGAGACCGGTGAACCCTGCCAGTTAGGTACAGCATGACTCAGGGGGTGCCTGGGCCTGCAAGTGCGGAGCCTTCTCCTCTGCACTCATCACCCTTCCCAGTGGGGCAGACCTTTGAGATCTTCCAGCTCAGAGCCCACCACAACCCTCAGCAGCTGGGACCTGAGGCCCCCTCACAGTTGGACTTCATACACTGGCTGCTGGAACTTAACTTTACCCCACATCAGAGCCTTCCCAGGAGTTTCTGAGCCCTCCATCCCCTACCCCACTTCCGGAGGCTTCCTACCTGAATAAGAAAGGGGCCTCTAAGCCAACATCTGGGGAGGGCCAAGCAGAGACAAGCCCAGGTTCCTGCCCTGTATGGTACTTAGCTCTGAGTAAGCTTAAGCAAGTTACCTAACCTCTCTGAAACAGTTTCTACAACTGAGGAGTAAACAAGGGAACAGGAAAACCATTCTAGCTCCCAGGAAGAACCACTATGTGTGTGGTGGCAGTTGCTAAATAGCACCCATTAGGTAGTGAGGTGGAAGCCCAAAATTCTGCAGACTGATGAGCAGCGGGACAGGGGAACTGAATGGCTTGTCCATCCTCTGTGGATGCCTCCTCTGCTCTGTGAAAGGGAGCCTTGAAGGAGTCCCCTGCCTCTTGCCGAGGCCCAAGAAGTGTCCTCCTTTCTTGCTTGGAGTGAAAGGTATATTTCCCAGCTGGCCCCATGAAGGTCCTCTCATATACACAACTCTTCGCACCTTGCTTGGAGCTAGAGGCAATTTCTCAGCTTTCACCTTCACTCCCACCTTTGCTCTGTTTCTACAAGGTGGTTTCCAAGGGCTTTCAGCTGGAGCGTCTCAGCAGCTTTCTGCTCCTGCAAGGCTGTGCTTCTAGTTGACAGTGTCTTTGCCTCTAGGCTTCTCCTTCCCTCACTGCTCCTGTGTGAGTCCAAACTGAAAGAAGAGAGGCCTTTCTAAACTACAGATTGACAAAATGGTTCATAACATTTGCCTGTTTAACCCTTCACTGGCAAAAGATGAACTCCTTTGTGTAGTGTTGGAGGCCTATGTGGTATGCCTTCCTGGCTTCTCCCTCTGACCACCCCCTCTTCAGCTTCAAACCTCCACCTTATGGAAAGAAGGAGGGAGAGTGATGCCCTCCAGTTCTTCAAGTTGTGTCCCAGGGCCTCTTCCTCCTGGAAGCCCTCCGCCAAAGTCACTCCCGCTTCTTATTATAGTGTGTTGACTGTCCCTTTGTAGTTAAGCAGTGTTTTTGTGTTGCTTTGTTTACCATTCTCTTCATCCTTCTTGAAGTCATCCTGGCCACTGTGACATGTCAGAAAACATGCTGGGCACTTTTAAAATCATTCTAACATTTAAGCCCAACAACAACCACCTTAGGTTGATAGTGGAGGATCCTAGAAAGAGCAAGAGGTCAACCCAGAGGTATGTACTGTTATGGTTTGAATCTGGAAGACCCCCTAAGCCTCGTGCTTTCATACATGGGGTTTAGGGGAAATGGGTGGATCACAGGGCTGTGATATTTATCAGTAAATTAGACTACTGATGAATTTAGAACTAACTGTAATTTAGAAGGTGAAGCCTGGCTAGAAGAGTTGGTGCTGGGGGCATGACCTGAAGGGTCTGTCTCCTCCCAACCAGCCGACTATGGAATGAAACCTCTACAAACCGTGAGCCCAAATAAGCCTCTTGTCCTTAGAGTGGTGGGTGTTGGGTAATGTATCTCAGAAAAGAGACAATCACTAAGACGCAGTATATTCTCTGCATAGCTAGGACAGCTAGGGTTCCATTGCTCCTTCTGCTACCTTGTAGTCTCCACAAAAGGCAGAGTGTGGTGTAGTAGAAAGTTCAGGAAACCTAAGTGCAAATTGTTGCTCTGTCTCTGGCTAGCTGTGGACCTTGGGCAATCTCTTCCTCCTTAGAGCCTTAGTCTTCTGACATATACAATGGGAATAAGTAAGAAACCTTACCTCCCAGACACAATGGGAGGATTGAAGAAGTTAATGCAGAGGCAAATATGCTGTGAGCTGTGGAGTGCTTTGTGCTTTTACCTGACTTACCTGGCCAGCCCCCTATGGCTTAGGAGCATTGCTTGAGGGTCTCTCTCCTCCACGAACTCTCCTGTGGTGGTCAGAAGGCATCACTAGTCTCTTTGGTTGCTTTGCTCATTTCCCATCTTTTGAAAAAAAAAAAAAAAAAAAAAAGCCCTGTCTAAATCCTGCATGTCTCCAGAAACCTCTGTTTTTTTCCTGCTGTACTTTCTTCTTTCCAGCCATCAGCAGATAGCAAGTCTAAAATCAGCAGAGCCTCAGGACCACATAAGATGGAGCAGAAAACAAGAACTAGAGGGAAAAGAGCACATCTCCCTCCCCTTTCTGATTCCATCAGTCTGGGTTGACACATGGCCTATTATATTTCCTAAAGCCCTTCGGTTACCTTGAGGACTGAGGGGATGTAACAGAATGTCTTAGGATCGGGCCGGGTGTGGTGGTGCACACCTGTAATCCCAGCACTTGGGAGGCTGAGGCAGGAGGATCAGTGCAAGTTCAAGACCAACCTGGGCTACAAAAATGAGCTTAAGGTCAGCCTGAACTACGTAGCGAGACCCTGTCTCAAAAAGACAAAAAAAAAAAAAAAAGTCTTAGAATCCACAAAGTCCTTCCCCATACCTTCTTACTCTTAATCCTCTGAGCAAAGTTCTTAGGTAGTTGATTATTACCACCATTCTACAGGTGTGGAAACTGGAGTTTGGAATGCCTCATTGATGGCTGCACAGCTGGACCTTGAGACTGGCTCAGCAAGATAACTCCAGGCAGCACTGGTATTGCACACTGCCTTTGCTGGTGTCTCAGCAGTCACTGTATGACAAGCACTCCTCCGCTCCTGCTAGATCCAATGGGCCCTAAATATTTCTCTCCCACTCTCCCACCCCCAAGCCCCCAAGCTTTTTCCCTTACCTAGAATTCTCTTCTCAGCCTATTCTACCAGTTGCAGTCTCCACTGCTTTCCAAATCTGCCACCTCCTTCACAAAGACATTTTCATTTCCCACAGTTTTTCTTCCACTGAGTCTGAAAGCACTGGGTCTGTGGCTCAGTACAACCTGTTCTAATGTCCTGCTTCCTGCCTCCTTCTGAGGCTCTGCATTCCCAGCTGTTAGGACTCCCTGCAGATGTTGGCAGTTCAAGGTCTTTGCTGTTTCAGAAATGCCCCTTGCCCCACCTTAGATCACTTATTTCAACTTTAACTCAGCTATCACCTCTTCCAGGAAGACCTCCTTCTGGGCTCCCCTTCCTCTCTGCTGTCTTGATAAGCTGAGAAATCCTCTGTTAAAGAATGATAGTTCAAGCCGGGTGTAGTGGCGCACGCCTGTAATCCCAGCACTCGGGAGGCTGAGGCAGGAGGATTGGTGGGAGTTCGAGACCAGCCTGGGCTACAAAAGTGAGCTCAAGGCCAGCGTGAACTGCACAGTGAGACCCTGTCTCAAAAAATCAAAAAAAAAAAAAAAAAAAGAATGATAGTTCAAGGTTAAGGCAAGGTGAATTTGTTGGAGCTGAATCCCTGAGGTTTGAATCTCAGCCTCAGAATGGACAAGTTCGTACACCAATCTCTCTCTCTCTGTCTTACTTTTCTTATCTATAAAGTGAAGGAAATAAATAGCTCCTACCTCAAAAGTTGTATAAAGATTAAATGAATTAATCTATATGGAACATGTCAGACAGAGCCTAGAATATAGTAAGCACTTGATGAGCATTGTTAACTTCTTTTGTGGTTCATTAATTTAATTTATATCATAGGAACATTTCCTACATTTTTTGTGCATAGGGAAAAGAATTTCGGGAAGGTGACAGAGTAGGAAGCATCACGATTTTGTCCCACTGAGACAACTGCTGGTAGAAACTGTCTGCTGTAACTGCTTTGAAACTCTGGGGTCTGCTGCAGGCTTGAAAGTTCAAAGGGATTACTGGGCAGGAATTTGAAGCTAATTTTTTTATTTGTTTGTTTATTTATTTATTTGGCACAGGGTCTCCCTAGCCCGGCATGCAGTGCTGGAGATAAAACCCAGGTCCTGGTGCTTGCCAGGCAGGCGCTTAGACTGCTGAGCTATCTCCTTGGCCCCTGAAGGTAATTTCATTTCAATGCATCTTGCACCTGGAGAAACCTGCACACAACTTGTGAGAACCAAGGGATCATGGGAAGGACTCCATCCTAAATATGGGGGTACATGAGCTCTCATTCTGATCAAAACAGTGCAGACAAAGAACCAGTAACTTTTGCTGTTGGACCTTCGAAGTGCTGCAAGACCCTTTCCTCCAGCTTAGGCAACTTCTAGGGAATTTAAAGAGTTGTGCTGTTCCTTGCCCCCATTTTGTTGTTGTTGTTGTTGTTGCTGTTGTTTTTGCGGAACCAGGGATTGAACTCAGGTCCTTGTGCTTGCCAGGCAAGCACTTATTCTACTGAGCTATCTCCCCAGCCCTCCCTTTTTATTTTCTTTATTTTTCCTTTTGAGAGCTAGACTAGCCCACTTAAAAGCAATTGAATAAGGCCTGGAAATGTAGTTTAGTGATACAGCACTTGCCTAGATGCTGCAGGGCCTAGGTTCAGTTCCAGCATGACAAATTTTAAAAAGCAAATGCATAAATGGAAAACATTACAAAGTGACCCACATGTTAGAAAAGACCGAGGAAGAACATAAGTTTATCTTAAATCTCAGGCTGGTACTTGGCATGGCACCTTTTAACAATAACAACTGACCCCCCAAAGCAGCAAACCTTGGGAAACAGAGAGTCTTATTTCCAGAGCTAGCAGAACATTAGCTTAAAATGTCTGGTTTTCAATAGAATATCCCAAAGCACACAAGGATTTGGAAAAATATAGATCATTCATAGGAATAAACAAACAGAAAATGAAGCAGATTTGATTAGGGATCTATTTTACAAGGATTATCCTTTAAAAAGTCTGTTAAAGGTGCTAAAGGAGAAATGGGGAAAAAGTCACAAAAAATGATGTGTGAACAAAATGGAAGTTCTCACAGAGATAAATTCCATAACAAAACCAAAAAGAGTAAGAGCTGAAATGAAAACTTTACTATAGGAATTCAAAGGCAGATTTCATTAGGCAAAAGAAACAAATCTGAAGACAGGACACTGGATATTGTCAACACTGAGGAACAAAAAATTAAAGAAAAATGAACAAAACATGTTGGATATAATCAAACAGACCAACATATGCATTCTGGGAGTCTCAGAAGAACAAGAGAGGCACTATGAGTCAGAGCTGCATAGTGAGAGCCTGTAGACCTGGTAGACCATGTCCTAATTATACAAGAAGAAAAAGGAGGAGACCAAGAGAAAAAAATGAGCCAAAAGAATTTCAAGTAATAATGACTGAACATTTTCCAAATTTCATAGAAAATGTAAGTGTAAGCATTCAAGTAGCTCAACGAACAGGCGCCAAGTAAGACCAACTCAAAGACCCACCATTACATATATGATAATTAGATTGCCAGAAGCCTGACCTGGATTTTTTTAAATCTTGATAGCAGTAAGACAAAAGCAACCCTCACCAGGAATTGTAAATAAGATTATCAGTGTACTCATCAGAAACTGAAGATCCAAAAGTAACATACTGATATATTCAAAATGCTAAAAGGAAAGAAAGAAAGCATATCAACCAAGAAGCCTATATCTGCTACAACTGTCCTTTCAAAGAAAGGAATAATTAAGATATTCACACATAAACAAAAGCTGAGTTTGTTACCACTGTAGCAGCAAGGGATTTCTATAGCATGAATGGTAAGAACATAATGCCTCAAAGATGTATGAAAAAATAAAGATCTCAATAAGGATAAATGTTCAGATAGTTATAAATGCTGATGTTATAACAATAATGTTATAACTCTAATTTTGTTTTCTACACAACTTAAGAGACTATTTTAAAACTTCATGCTTCAGGACACAATAAAGATGTAGTTTTCTGAAATCAATAACAGAAAGGGGTCAGGACAGAAAAGAGTCTGCATTACTGAAGTTATAATGATACAAATCAAATCAAATTGTTAACTTTAGAGTGTTGAGTATAATCTCCATGCTTACTACAAAGAAAATAGCCATAGAATGTGCACAAAAGTGCATGAGAGAGGAATTTAAATGCCTTATTATAAAAAAATCAGCTAACACAAAAGAAAACAATAATGGAAGAAATGAGGGGGAAAACCACTGTAAGGAATATATAAAACAACTAGCAAGATCTTGAAGTAAATTTCTCCATACCAGCACAAAAATCCTTACATTGTCTGTGGATGATGTGTTCCAAGAGTCTCAGTGGATACCTAAAATGACACCTAGCACTGAATCCTACACACACACACACACACACACACACACACACACACACAGAACAGGGGTAGCATTGTTTTGAAGTTCTGGATATTGAACCCAAGGGACACTGAGCTACATCTCCAGCCATTTCTATTTATTTGAGGCAGGGTTTTTACTAAATTGTCCAAGCTGGAACTTAACAACCTTCCTGCCTCACCAACCCTTAGCTGAAATTGTGGGTATGTGCCACCACACCCAGCTATATGCACACATACCTATCATAAAATTTAATTTATAAACTAAGCACAAAAAAAGACTAACAACTATTATAATAAAATGGAACACATAACGATAACTATAGGAAAAGTTAAGTGAATGTAGTCTCTCAACTCACAGTTGTACAAAACTTGGGTAAGGGATGGGATTTAGTTCAGTGTTGGAACATTTAACAATCAAGTGTGAGGCTCTGGGTTTGGTCTTCAGCACTGCTGAAGAAGAAGAAAAGGAAGAAGAAGGAGAAAAATAAAGTAAGTCATAAAAAAGCTAGAAAAGAAATAGCTCATGCCCTGGAGATTTCATCATGCTACTTACAACAATTTAAAATTTATGCCATTATGGAGAGCAGTGTGGAGACTCCATAAAAAACTAGAACTGGAAATCCCATTGAATCCAGCTATCCCCCTACTGGGAATTTTCCCAAAGAACTAAGAACATCATACCATAGTGATATCTGTGCACCTATATTTATAGCAGCATCATTTGTGATAGCCAAATCTTGGAAACAACCAAAATGCCCATCATCTGAAGAATCATTGAAAAAGATGTGATACTTTTATACAATGGAATATTCCTCAGCTATAAAGAATGATAAACTAGAAGATTTCATATACAAATGGATGTATCTTGAACATATACTCATAAGTGAAATAAACCAGACCTACATGTGTAAATATCGTATAGTCTCCCTAGTGTAAAATCTCAAAAGAAAAAATAAAAATGGAGAGGAGTAACACAGCTGAATGGAAATCAAGGACTTAAGGTCACGCAGAAAAAACAGGAAGCATGATAGGGGCAAAGCCATGCATTTATATACATAGGATGAGTCAGATAATAGTCCTAGGAACCTCAAAAATGTTTTTGACCCTGAGTATAGCAACGTGTAACAGTAAAAATATGCTTGGAATGCCTGTCATTCTGGTCTTTTAGATGTGTGCTGCTTCTAATGTAATTTCGGTTTCTGCTATACTGTGTCTCAAGTAAATGGTTGATTTACAAGAAAACAAAAAAGGGTATTAAATGAAATATAGGAAAGTGCCATAGGATCAACTGGCTACAACTTTGTATATATTTAGATTTCTAAATGTGTAAAAATGTGTAATTGCTTTTATCACATTCTATAGAGATTTATTAGAATATCAGTGATTGATAGGAAATACCAATTCCAAGTTAAGTCTAAGATGTTTGATACTCAAAAAGACAGTGATGTCATGCTCAAGTGCCTATGTTATAGAGTAATAGTATCACTAAGCTTTTCTTCTGGTGGGTTAAGAATATAAGTTTACAGACCAAAAATTAGAGAAAAAGAAGGGCTACAAGGATAGCCAATATTTTGGCTCTAGCCCTTCAAGGTCAGTGAGGACTCAGCATATAAGAGAACCTAGTGCTATAACAGCCTATAACTCAGTGGTTTCCCAAATTTTATGTTCAAGGAAATTATGGGGCTACAGAGGAAAGGGACTGAAGATACATAGTGTGCCAAAGGAGAGTCACTTAGAGAGAAAGCATTCTCTCAGGCTTTCACAGAGAGCAAACTGGTCAAGCAATGGCTGTGACTCATCCAGATGGCTGACACTGACAACAGTTCTACGAAACACTGTACATGAATCCTGAGGAGATTTGACTGACCTTGAGAGATACAAAAGTTATATATTTTGCTATACAGGTCATGCTTAAACTTGCCCTTAACCACCCAGCAGAAAAGTTTAACCATAAGGCATAAAACTGAAAAGTAGATTAGAATGCTGAACTGTAAAAGGCTTAAATCAACAGCTTCCAACATTGCCAGTTTTACCAATAACCCACTGTGGTTATCAAACACTGGATTATGTATACAACTACTTTCTCTTAGTTCAATGAGAAGAAATTTTGTTGCACCAATAATGATTTGAATAATTATAACATCTACACCCTGTGCTCTGTATAACTAATAGGAGAACAACAATATGTATTGTATCAAATATTAAAGTGTACCACTACGTGTTTTAAAACTCACATTGTTATACATTTTGTTATTTCTTATTAAAAGTAGTAGAAAAAAGAATACCAGAAAAAATATTTAAAAATTTATGAATTATTTCTAGAATTTCTGCTTTGAGAGACTGAAGTCCAGGCAGCTAGAGGGGAAAACAGATGGACAAGGAAGTTGAGGGAAGACCTTGACTATAGGGCCCAGCAGAAGAGAGTGGTAGGTATGCGAGGCTTGGAAAGAACAAAAAAATGGTGTAGCCTTAGCTTTTGGTGGTGATGAGGACCTAGTACAGAGAGTCCTCTTCAACGACTCTCGCCAGACCACTGTGGCTCATAAAGAGGCAATAGACAATGATTCCCACTGGCTAAGGCCTCAGCCTCCAAATTTCTGAGTTAGGTGGTAGTTATAAGAGATCAAGAGTTAGCAGTCTCCTCTGTAGCTGCCAGAGCTGTACTCCTTCCAGGAGAACAGACCCACACCAAGGCACTGTCCTTCCCTACCTTGGCTTCCAGACTTCCTCACAACCTGGCATCTCTGCTCCCATTCCTTCATCTTGCAGCTAAACTCACCCACATGTTCAGACAGTGTGTGATGTTTCCACCACCACAGCCTCCACAGTAGAGCTCAAGGGGCTTGGGCATCAGATATCTATCGCACATACTATTCCATCACCTTTCTGCTTTGAGAGACTGAAGTCCAGGAAGCTGGAGTAATTTGTCCAAGGTCACAGAACTTAGGAGCAGGAAAGCTTCTAGACTCCTACTCAAGAATTTCCTTCAGGACCATTGTACCTGTGTGTTCCCCCTTGCCCACCTTGCCCTTTTATGCATCTCCTACTATCTTCTCTGTCTTTCCACCTAGCCATCCACCCAACAAATATTTCTCTGCTGAACGTGAAACATATCTGATCTCGACTGGTTTTAAGAGCTCACAGTTGAATGGATACATTGATGCAGACATGTGCTAGGTCCTAAAGAGTTCCAGTGCCTACTAGAAATCCATATAGAACAGAAACAGGCCAGGCCATGGAGCAGTCAGGAAGATTGTCATCCTAGAGGCTATCCTTTTGAGCCTGTAGACTCTTGGTGATGTGGGTTTAGCAAAGAATTCAGAAGTATTCCAGGTAGAAAGAGCAGCATGACCAAAGAAAGGAGGGGAGAGTTGAGTGACAGGTGGTTCTATGTGACTAAGGTAGAGGGAATAAGGAGCCCAGCAAGAGATGGTCCAGAGAAGAAGGGAGCCAGTCATGGGACAGGGTACAGACTGAAGTGAAAGGCCTTAGTGCCACCTGACAGGAGCCCTAGGCAGCTTCCAAGTCAGCAGGGGCTCAGTAAAGAGTACCCAGGAAAGAAGGGCACATGACAGGGGCTATCTCCCCCTTCTGTTACCTTGTCAGTCTCCTCCCAGAGGCCAGACAGCTCCTCTAACCTCACCTGCCCCCATGTATGCCTTGTTACTTCTTCCTGCCTCTGTCCTCCATCAGTCTACTTCTGTTTTTAGCCTAGAAGTTCCTGGAAATTGCTCAGATCCTCTCCTTTCTCTCTTGTCCTGTCTCTTGGCAAGAACCTGGTTGTGTTCTGCCCCCATACTGTGCAGGCAGAGAGCCCCAGATTCCTGGCTTTGCCATGACTGACAGCAGCATGAATAACTTATTATTAGCAACAGATCTGCAAGGTGATTTCTAGACTTTTTTACTCATTGTCCCCTTGGCCCTCTATGGATGAGGCACCCTCTCCAGGAGAAGATGTCTCATCTACACAGTGGCCCAAAAGACTCTTGACCAAGTATCCTAGACAGTCAGTGAACCCTGGTGACCTTTCTTGTTTTAATTGCATCTAGGGTGTGTTATCACATTATTGCGTGCAAAGGACTATGTGCTCAAATTATAACCTTCAGTCCTAGGGCAAACAGAACTGCAACATGTTACGCAGCAGAAGGTTACTCCCAGGTTGCATGAGGAACAAGCCAAGCCATGAGCAAACATGTTCTAGCAAGAGATTTTCAGGGCTTTTTTTAATGAGTGCTCATAATAAGAGATTATGTTATCTCATCTAGGGGTACAGATATATGTACACATACAAATACAAATATCTGAAACAAGCTTGACACACAGTGCTTACACTTACCAGGTATGGCACGCTTTGATATTTTTCTTTTCTATCTTGCTCTACTCCATTAGGAATAGCAATGGTGGCACAACCTTGTAAGTGAATCTTACATCCCACTCACTGGTTACAGTGGTAGCAACAAGACTCTAGAATCAAACTTTCCACTTCCTCACTGACCATTCTTTCTCCTCTACAAAGCCACGAACTGACTTCTGATGCTGCCAAGCCGCTGCTGCTCCTGACCCCACCCACCAAGCAACATGGTTTCCCTGCTTCTTTTCCTTAGATGTACACTGAGGAAGTACTTTGACCTCATGTGTATGGCACTTGAGGGGCAAAATGTAGGTTTATACTCAGGGCTGTTGGGCCTAAGAGCCTCTCTCCATTCATACTTGAATGTCTTCTGCATTTGCTGGGAGGCCTTTTATGCCACACCCCATGTTGAGCCATGTGGGAGCCTCTGTAGCCATGGAGTCAGGAAGAACTGTGGCCTCAGAGCTTTTCCCTAGTGCCTCTGCCAGCCTTATCTCTTCCATGGTCCAAGGACTATCTGGTACCATTCTGCTAGTGGCACTTCCCACCACACATCCGTCACTTCCAGATACACCTAGTAGTCCTCTACTCCCGAGCAGGGCTGCCTGTGCTCTCAGCCTTGCTCCTGCAAACTCGGCTCTCCAGGACCCGTCCTGTTAGCAACATGGCTGACATCCCAAAAGTCTCCAGATAAAGATTCAGGAGCCAGGAAGTCAAGGTTTGTCCTTAAAGACAGGGCTTGAGGAAGTAGTTGGTCTAAATTGGGCAGGGGGAACAGAGACTAAGAGCTGCAGGAGGAGGAGGCTGAAGGAGGAGAGAGGGCAGGATGAAAGAGCAGGCCGGGACCAGCACACAGTTGCATAAGGCTGTGCCCTAGCCATTGCACATAAAAACCCAGGAACCTGGCCAGGTGGGTGACGAAAGTTCATATGTACTGGCTTTGGCCGTTGCATAGGCATCCAAGGATAATTTTGCAAAAGAGGGCATCTTCAGTGGATTATGAGCAGCAAGGTCAGTGAACTGCCCATAGCTGAGGGGTATTCTCCCAGCCCTCCAGCCATCTCCAAGTCTTCCTCCCACAGCTGCAGGACTGGCCCCTGTCACTCCAAAGAGAAGCAAAAGGTCCTCATCTGTCCACATGCTCTCCACTTCATTTCTAGTGGACATCACAGGAGTACAACAGCAGCATCCTTAGAGCATTTCCCAGGTTCATGCTATGGTCACATATGATGGAACTGTGACCCTGGGTGGAGAGCTTCTACCCCCTCTGACAGACTAGAGCTCAGAGAGGGGAAGTGGCTGTCGACACTCAGATGGTGACAGAGGCAGAGCTAGTGAGCAAGTGAAGTTAGTCTCTGTGTTTATTGACAGCTCACAGTGGGACCAGTAAATAAAACACGGTTGACAACTTAGTTGCTGCCCATAACAGGCACAACACAGTTCTTATCTTGACTCAGTCCTATGTGGAAAATGCTATTGTTATCATCCTCACTTTACAGAGGGAAACAGACATAGAGACATAAAGGGTTCAATACTCACAGCTTGTAAGTGGTAGACCTAAGGCTTGAGTTCAGATTGTTTGGCTTCAGAACTGAGCTTACAAGCTTCACTGCGATGGGGCCCAGGACAGAGGCCTGGTTATATGTGTGGCCCCTGGCCTGCCTGCCTCTCATGGGTAGGGGCCTATCTGAGCTTATGTGATTAGTAGCATGGTGAACTGACCTGGTTCTAGAA
The DNA here is from genome assembly GCA_004027025.1 of Myocastor coypus. Classification (NCBI taxonomy): domain Eukaryota; kingdom Metazoa; phylum Chordata; class Mammalia; order Rodentia; family Myocastoridae; genus Myocastor; species Myocastor coypus. The sequence goes on along the minus strand of PVJA010002211.1, from coordinate 88,447 downwards.
GACAGATAGTTCCAGGGACCGAGTCCAGCCCAGACCCAGTCTGTACAGGGGAATTTGATGAACTCTGGTGCCCATGCTAGGCTTTCTTATCTCCAGAGTTCATGGGTAGATGCAGGGGCCATTGAACTCATGTATGTTTGTGGAGTGAGGCAGTAACAGGCACAGGAAGGTCATTCTGGGGAAGTCAGGACACCTTGGTAAATGTGGTCAGAAAGACCAGAGCCTGGGGGCCAGCCCTTGTTCAGGCCCAGCCCACCACACAGACCCAGGCAAATCTCTACATTTGATGCCCTGAATGTTGAATAAGAAGCTGGGACAATGTGATTTTTTTAGGCCCATTCCAACCCTACAACCTCTATTCTGGATTCTAATTCCTTAGATGGAGGCTCTCTTTTCAATGGAAGGAAATTCTTTCTTGTGAAACTCCTCCCAGGTCAGAGGTTCTTAACAATTTTTGCATTTCCACCTGGCTTTCAATAGCCCTAGTACCTAAAGAAGTCACTTACATTAGAGAATCAAGTTTAGGAAATACACATCAGAACAGGTAAGATTCCTGGCTTGCCTCTCTACTGGTAGGGACCCAGCCGCTGCCCTTCACTACTCCCAGTCTGCCCTCTAGCAAGTAAATGGTTAAGGCCTGGGAGCCTGCTGCCACACCCATTTGGCTGTGTCCCCACACTGCTGCGCTGCATCACTCCATTAGGAGAAGCAGGATGGTGGAAGGAGAAAGTCAGACACCCTCAGGTTCACACCCTGCCACAGACCACTGATTCACCATGCACACGTGAGCCACTCCCTTCCCTGAACTCCCACTTCTTCATAAGGGCTCCTTACTACACTGTTGTGTCAAGTGAAATAAGGGACAAAGCACTTAGGATAAAGCAAACACTTGGACCATATGTCTGCTCTCATGTGGCAGGCCAATGATCAGGGCAGAGGGGGAGGGTAATATAACATGGCAGAAAAGGGGCAGATTTCCCAAGTTCAAGTTTGGCTCTGGTACTTCATTATTACAGGTTGAATTCTGACCCCCCCCCCCCCACACACACATATTGACAGGCTCTTTAGAGAGATACTAAAGTTAAAATCAGGCTGGTAGGATGAGCCCTAATCCAGCGTGACTGGTGTCCTTGTAAGAAGAGAAAATCTGGGCCCAGACACACATGGAGAGAGTCACATAAACATAAACATGAAGATGGCCATCTCCAGGCCAGGGAGAGGGCACTCAAGAAACCCACCAACAACACATTGAATTAATTTCTAGCCTTCAGAAAGGTGAGGTAACATCACTCTGTCACTTAAGCTACCCAGTGTGTGAACTGTTATGGCGGCCTGAACAAATGGAATCACTCATACAATATTGAAGTAGTTACTAACCACTCCCAGACCTTACTGGCTCCATGCAGGAGTAGATTTCCTGAGTCATCTTGTGTCAGCTGGAACCCAGGACACCAACCCTTGATCCCACATTTATCTTTCACCAGATAGGCAATCCTGTCCTCAGCATGAACCTGAATGTGGAACTGGATTTCCGCCAGGCTGTGCTAGGAGCAAGGTACACATCTGTCTTTACCTCTGCCCAAGCTCAGCATCAAGCTTCCCATGAGTGACTGGCCAGCTTGGCATAGGCATAGAAACAAGTGCTGGTGGGCCTAGAAAGCACCGGCTGGGCTAAAGTGGCTTAGGGTGAAGGGCTGGCTGCTATGTTTGGGGTAGTCCAGTGGTGTCTTTTCTCACAGTGACTGTCCCAGCTGGGTTTAGTAATGAGATCCTTCTGATACTGAGAGAAACTGAGGCTCAGAGGGCCTGATGGCCTCCCATGCAGCAAATCTATGCTGGGATTAGGATCTTGCTGTGCAGAAATTCTTACTCTCTACCATGGGACTGCTGACTTGTTCTAAGGCTTCAAAGACAGTGGGGTGGGAAAACTGTAAGATTCAGGAGCCAACAAATTTGGGTTCCAATCCCAGCTGGGCAAAAGACTGGCTGTGATGCTGGGCCTTCTTCATTCAGTGTGGCTCTTGCCATATGGGGCAATTGAAGGCTCAGGGCAGTGGGAGGCCCTCGCTCGCCATTCCGGGAGCTCTGCGGGCCCTCAATAAATGGCAGATATTGTGGCTGTTCCACAGCTAGCTGCTCAGCACTGCTGCTGAGTCAAATTCCTGGAGAGCCAGGAAGCATGTCTGTGGGTGGGAGAGATGTCTGGCACTTCCAGGGGCCCAAGGCTTCGTTCCCACAAAACCTCCCTCCCTTAGCTCCTGAAAGTTCTTTGGAGGGAAGATTGCAGATTGCTCCATCCCCTTATACCTTTCCGTCTACAGCTTCCATTTCAATAAGCACTGCTTTACCTGCTGTCTGACACTTCGCTACCCAAACTGGTATGGGCTGTTATATTTTCATCTCACACTGCCCCCCCCAGAATTATAGCTGTGTAACAGAGACTTAATGGGGTTCACATTCTGTCTCCTGCATCTGGCTCAGAGCCTGATACATAGTAGGTGGTATTGGGCACATAATAGGTGATTCTGTCAGAATCTGAGGAAAGAAGGGAGGATAGGTTGAAGGCAGAAAGAGGGAGGAAACTGGATCTTTTAGGGTCAGCCCTTTGCTGCTTTGGGGGGTGTGGCCTTAAGTCAGAGCCCAACCCTGCTTTCTAGAGGCTTCAGTCTGATGCAAGAAGCAGACAGAAAGCGCTGGAGAAAGTATAAGCCTGGAGTTCAGGCCCAATGCAGCTAGTCTGGCTGTGGAATCTTAGAGCAGCCATACTTTCCCTGAGACCAGTTTTCTCCTCAGACTGGCTATTAGGGCCTTGTGAACTGCACTCCCAGGACTGGCATTTTGGCAGGTGAAGCAGAGGCAGAAATGTAGTCAACGGTGGCTTTTCCAGCAAGGGGATATTGCCCAATGGCTCCAGGAAGGACTTGTACCTTTCTAGGGGTAGGGAATAGGCTCTTGTGTTATTCCTCCAGCCAGAAACATCTCAGGCACACCAACACCAGAGAGAATAAGATTCTGGTCCACCATAGACCTTGTACATGACCTTGAGAGGTTTCTTCCTCTCCCTGGGCCTCTGCCTTTTCTTTTTTAAGTTATCTATACCAATGCTGAGTCTCTCTACAGAGATGGCTGCCTGTTCCTCAGTCTGGGTTTGACACTGCCTTATTGTGAGCAAATCCATCCCCTCCAGGGCCTTTGTCTTACTGACTATATGTTGATGGGGTAGCACTTGAGGGCCTCTGAGTGTCTGTCCAACTTAGACATTGACCCTAGATTCTACAACTCCATATGCTCACTGAGCGCGCTGCTGTTCAGTATGCTCCCAGCATGCTCCTGGGGACTTGCCTCATCACTCATAGCCTCCTCTCACCTTGGAGAACACTAGCATAAAGGACCCCCTCACTCTACAACTTTCTTTTTCCAGCATCCAGTCACTGGGGCCCATTCTGCCTACTGAGCCTATAGAACTCCATGCCTCAAGCACTAGGCAACCTGGCCAGGTCTTATCTGGACTCTAGGGACATGAAGGGTACAGTGTTCTTCAGTGAAGACAGAAGAACCATGGGTAATCCACCAGTTCTGACCCACCACAGACTCACTAATAATCCCACCAGCGTCTCTGTGGCACCAGATCCCAGTGCCCTACCAATAATCTCAACAACTATCACATTGAATCACCATGTTAACCTTTCCTAATAAAGAGTCTTATCTTATTTTGTAGATAAGAGAACTGAGGCACAGCAGTCAGATGTCTTACCAAAGTTCACATAATTAATACATTCAGAGCTTGATTAAAACACATCTAGCTGAAAAGCCATGCTGTCTCTTATTCGTCCATCTCTCCCTGAGGTGGATTATTTTGGGGTTTTCTGCCTCCAAGATCCTCCTCAGAATCAAGCCTGGCTGCTTGTATATTTCCTAAGGCAAGAGAGCCAAGATGGGAAGTTTCCAGTGAGGGGTCTGACTATGGACTCAGGGTCAGGGCCCCATTCCCTCTAGAGATTCTGGGCTTTGCCAACAGCTTCATAGATGCAACTTCATGAGTGAGGAGGGCTCTTCCCAGCATCTTGCAATTGCTCCTATGAAGCAGCCTTCACTGCAGTTAGCTTGGCATCAAGCAGGGCCCTGCCCTGGGAGCCCAGGATTCAGGCTGCATCCCTAGAGCCACTGATAGGTGGTATGACCTTAGAAAGAGCTTTTCCCCTTTGGGAATTCACATGTCCCATTTACAGACATGAGGAGAGGAAATGTTTTGTCTGAGCAACTCACAGTAAGCATAGATGAATCTATCTCCATCTTGGTCAGATCTAGAAGGATAAATGTGTTTCTGATGCCTGCCCTCACCCCTCCCAAGGCCCCTCCTATATCTTGCGGTGGCTCAAGACATTTTCTCTGTGGGATGGCTGGTCAGTTAAGAAAAGAGTTCCCAAAGATGGTGACAGTGTGGGAGGGTGGGGAGGGATGAGGTCAGTGTGGCCAGCTGCCCACTGCCCTGGTAAATGGAGAGTGTCGTCAGGCCAGACATATGACTATCCAGCTGCAACTCTGGGCAGAGCTCTTAACTTCTCAAACTTCAGTTTGTTTGTCATAAAATAGTGGTAATAATGGTATCCACTGGGACAGCTATTAACAGTGGGGATAAGATAGGGATTCAAAGCAAGTGTGTCTATAAAACACATGGCACAGAGCCTAGAATGTGGCCAGCACTGAGAAAGCGTGGTGTTGAAGATACAAAGATGATGGCAGCGATGACACTGGGAGGGACGAGGACGATGCTGATAATTATGTGGAAGAGCATGACACACTGTTCAGCCTCCCCTGACACGCAGGGGACTCTCAAGCACTCAGCCAGTGCTTCCACCCCGTCTCCTCCCCAGCTTCCACTGCCTACAAGTTCCCACTGCAGTGCACCTGTCCTGCACAATCCAGTAACCAGGACCTGTGCTCAGCCAGAAGGAAGCCTGCCAGATCAGCACCCAGTGGGTGCACCCTGGCTGTGTGGGTGCATTGACTTTAGAGGAATTAATAGAAGGCTTCCAGGGGAGGTAGAGCTTAGCTGGGGTCTTGATGGAGAAGAAATTGGCTGGAAGAAAAGAACAGGATTTCTGTGTTCCATTTGAAGACATTCCAGGCAGATGAAATAACATGAACAGAAGCAGCGAGGTGTGAAATAGTATGTTGAGCTTGGGAAACTGCTAGAAGCACAATATGGTTACAAAGTTGGAGCTAGTAGAGAGAAGGGTAATATGAGAGCAGAACATGTAGGGTGTCAGGGCAGTGTTCCAAGAGCCTTGAGTACTAAGTCAGAGGCCCATGATGGGCAATGAGGAGCTAGTCTTTACATTATGCCTCAAATATTCCTAAAGATATGTGTGACCCAAGGGCCTTTGTAGTGGGTACTCTGGATGCTACCTAGATGCCTGCACCCCTAAATTGGGGGACTCCCTCCTGAGTTGCTATGAGTCCTGATGGCAGACAGCTTGCTGCTGAGATCCCCACAACTATGGCCTCCTCAGTGAATGTCATGTCCCTTTCCAAGGCCACTGTCTGTCCAGTGTCCTGTGCACATAGGGCTCTACCAATTCCCCCAATTTGAAACAACTGGAAAAGTTTGCACCAGCTCCAGAGCTCTGTGAGAGCTGCCAGAGGCCTTTGTGGGGTCTTGCATGGAGTTGGATTTGTCCCTTAGTCCTGCTGCAGTTCTACCTCAGTTCTTCTTCAATGATGGTCATCCTCTGCCCCTACTGAGAGTATTCTTTGGTGAGCCTCCTGTCAGTAAATCTGCATCTCAGTCTCCTTCCCAGGAACTCAACCTGCAACAGCCTTTGCAGAGTGATGTCAATGACTGACATCTCATTGAGAGGTCTACAAGAGACTCCTGCTTTAACAGTAGCTCTGTAGTATGAGAATGAAATGTAAAACTGCCTAGGATCCCAGAGGCTGTGGTTTATCAGAGAAATGCAGAAGGTGTGAGGTGGCTGGGGGGCACAAAGAAGGAACATCTGAGAAGTATAAAATTGGACAGGGGAGAGAACGAGTGTGGAAAGGGTCTGGGGAGACTCCGAAGCCCCTGCCTGGGCAGACACACAGAGGTGGAACAATTCTTGGGATGAATTTAACAGGAAAAGATGCAGCACAGCTTGGGAGCGATGAGCATGCCATGGCCACCAGACATCCTACTGACAGGTCTTGGAGGCAAGGGTGAATGTTCTTATTCAAGAGGTAGACCTAAACTGAGAGTGTGGATATGGGGCTCCAGCACCTTGTGGTTTATATTCACTCACATACATGTGCTTAGTTATAGGCACAAACTCATTGGAAGGATTCCCAGAGTCCTGGAGAACCCCTGCTGGGCTTTGCTTGCTGAACCATAGAGCTGGTGAGAGGGTATTCAGGGGCTCTGGATAGCAACTACTGATCAAGCAACTAGACTCTTTGTGTGCCAACTGACTGTGTGTCCTGCTGCCATCTCTGCCATCCTCATAAGAACCTGCGAGACAGATCCCATGATGCTTCTTCAAGTGTAAGCCAGAGATCACTGAAGTGCCTGATTTCCCAGCAGCCAGACAGCCCCTGGAATTAATCCTGATCCACCTACCCTGTTGCATAATTGCTGGAATGGAAATAAGAATCCCAGAATTCTTGGCTTTTTAATCAGAGACCTTTCCCCTTGTTCAGACAGCCATTTCCTGTAGTGAATACCAGAACTTCTGATCATGAGCCAATTTCTTCTTCCAAAGAATAGTGCTGAGCATGACCAGCCCTGACGTGATGTGGGGTGTAATGGGACAAGCCTGATGGGAATGTCCAGGGCTGAGGGTCCCCCAGCTTCTGGTGTAGAGTCCAGGCATGTGTAGAACATTCCTAAGAAGTCATAGCCTCTCTCATAGATAGCACCTTCCCAGTGTCAGAAGACCCAGTACCCAGCAGGGCTTTTCTTAGACTGGGCCCACTACCTCCAGCCTATTCCCTTTAGGGGAATGTATGGCTATCAAAATAGTAGTTTGTTAACCAAAATGTTCCCGTGAACTCTAGCTATTTATTTAATGCTGAATAGCTATGGCAGTTCCCCCCCCCACCATGTTTTTTGTTCCATGATTTTAGTTACCCGCAGTCCACTGTAGTCTAAAACTATTAAATGGAAAATTGCAGAAATGAACAATTTATGTTTTAATTTATGTGCTATTTTGAATACCCTAATGACATATTGGCCTACAGTGTGTGATAGACACCCATTTGGTGGGAGGTTGGACTCAGAGAAACTTCCCAGATAGAAGCTTCTGCTCCACTGTGGCCAGGTAGCATCCAGCTTTCAAGAAGGTGCTCTACCATGTGCATGATCCTTGCTGGATCTGTTCCTTGGTCTGGGACAGCAATCATAAGGAAGAACAGAGAACAGAAGGCCCATCTGCAGGGCACTGACATCTTGTCCCAGGACCTACAGAGGCCTTGGGTGTGACCCAACAATGTGGCACTGTGTCCAGACTTTTTTTTTTTTTTTAAGTTATTTTATTTTTTTCTTGTTTCAGAACCTTTGTTTGTTTATTCACTCATTTTTATGGCTGACTCAGCCTGCCCCGAGAGCAGGGCTGGCACAGCATGTGGTGCCAGGGATCGAACCGTGGTCCCTGAAGCCGCCCAAACTTTCCCAAGCAGGGGCTTTAGACCACTGAGCCATCCCGCTGGGCCCTGTGTCCAGACTTTTGAAAACACACTCTTTTCCTTCTATTAGCTTGTTAAGCTTCTCTGAGATGATTTCAGGAGCCAAGTTCTTACTCTTCTGGCTCCTGGTCTCAATTTTATTTTCATGTTCACTAGGCAATGGTAATCAGAAAAGAAATGAGTGACCTGTGACTACTGGAAGGAGAAGTGACTGTAGGAAATGGGGAATGAAAGGGGGAGGCCAAATGTAAGTGGGCGCCTCCTGTGCTCTAGGCCTTACTTGGGATACATTGTCCATAGTCTCCATTGCTTTGGATGAGGAGACCAGTGATGAAGTAACATCCACACAAGCACACAGTTGATAGTTATGCTAATACCAATACAAAATTAATTAGATGGAGCTATTTTTCAAAAAACCAGAACATTGTGGATCACTCTATAGCATATTATCGAGACTCACTGTATGTCAGGCACAAGGAAGGTGATCTCTATACATTTCCATACAAGGAAGGAGTTGCTTTAATTAAAAAGCAAAAGAAATTAAAATAAAGAGAGATTGGTGACTTATGAGTAGCTCTCAGGAAGTGGTAGTGGGGTCAGATCTGGAACTCAGTCCATTTCTGAGGTCCCCATTTCCCTAGCCTCAAACCACAGCTCATACTGATTCAGGAGGTGAAAAGACTTGGCTGATGACCTGAAAACCTGGTAAGCACAGGCTATGCTCCAAGGGCTGGTTGGCCATGGCAGGCCCCTGTCGTGTCTGGACATCACTGTCCACCCCTGTGAATCTGTTAGAGCTTAAACTCAACCATCTTCCTGCTGTGAGCTGTGAGGGTGTGTGATAGGAGCCAGCCACTCTGGAAATTCTGCCTCTCATGTGTTTCTAGGCTTTTGGGACCCTTGGCTCTGAGGGGGCCTCAATGAACCTCGACTAACTGAGTTAGGAGTGGACCTGTGTGGCTTCACGTGGGCTGGGACAGCACCAGATCATTCAACACATAACAGAGTGCCTGAGCCGCTCTTATGACAAGGCAAGGGCTCCCTGCTCCAGCTGCAGGCAGGTTGCTGAGGGAAGGTAGGAGCAAGGGCTATGAACCAGGATTATTTCCAGCCTCGGTGGGGGATCCTGGCCTGGACATCTCTCCACAGAAAATGGCCCCTAGAACTTTATATCCTGGGCTTCCTGGAAGGTCAGAGTTGGAAACATGCTGTGGAAACCACAGTGTCTAGTGTGGATGCCAGGGACACTTACAAGGGCAATCCAAGACTACCCTGAATATTTAAAACTTAAAAAGCAAAACTTCTCACAGTAAAAGACACATTGCTAAGAATGATTGAATAAGCATGTTTGAATTATTTTGAGGGTAGGTTAATGACAATGTGTTTTGCTATAATTTTTTAAAAACTTGAACATTCAATGTATTTTTCAGTCACACCTCATACGTGAGAAAGTGACAAGCCAGCTTCCCATGTTCCTGTCCCCAAAACAAGAAAGCCAAACTATAGCACTTCAGCAGGAGGCCACTACAGCTCTCTCTGCTCCTTCAGAAAAGCAACCTTCAGAGAGGCTCAAGAAGCCAAGGGAGATCTCCCCACCCCCAGAGAAAGGCACAGAGATAATTTATATGCTGACCTAGAGGGACTTCCTTCTTTATGAACTTCAGGTGGTTTGGCTGAGGTGACAGTCAGGTCTCCATCCACCATCTGGTTGGCCACCACAGAAGCCATAGCAACCATTTATTGAGCATTTACTGTGTGCCAAGCAAAATGCTCAACTCTGAATTTATTATCACTTTTGATCCTCAAAACAGCCTTGTGAGTAAGTTACTATTTTAATTTTTTCCATGTTACAGCTAAGAAAATGAAATCTTAGAGACATTACCAGACTGGTTTAGTTCATATATATAAAATCCAAGCTACAAGACTTGGCCCCATAACTACTACATTATACTATCTTGTTCCAATCATTCATCCTGGCGGGCATGTACCCTTCTGCGGCAGACAGGACTCCAACAGGAAACAGAGCCACCCCTGAATTAGCTTGGTTCAAGATGGATTTGCCAAAGGCATGGACAACAGTTGAACAGGAGTGTTGCCCAGCGAAACCATACAGGGTTCTACCAATACCCTAGGATCAGGAGCAGCAAAACTGACTTCCATGGAGCCTGAGGAATGAAGTATGTGACAGCCAGGTGGAGAGGCACCTGGCTCTGAAACAAGAGCAGTGATCTTTGTCAAGGGATGTGGCTGACAGAGACACCACAGAGAACACCCAGGGATTCCCCCTCCCTGGCTTCCCCACATACACACACCTACTGTTAACATCCCTTCATCTTGACCCAACCAGAAGCCAAAAGGGTAACCTTTTGATGCTGCTCCTAAGGTTAGCCTCTGGGTACAGGGCAGACAAAACAGGGAAGAATGATGACAAGCCCTTCCAAGGAGCCAGAGCCAACACTGTCTGTTCACCCTGCCTATCTCCCAGCATTGTTGCTATTGTCAAGCTCTGCCATCACTGTGGGGATGTTATCCCAGGTAAAGCAGATAGGTTTCGATCATTCACTCCTCCAACACCCTCAAGAGGACCCCTCTGTGGGCAGCTCTGTGCTGGGTACTGGGAACCCAGAGTGCCAAGACAGGGTGTAAAGTGGAACCCAGCTGCCACCTTTGGATTGTATGAGTACTTTCCTGAGGTGGATGTGAGCTGCTGCCTCCTGGGCAGGTCTGATGGGCACAAGGCTGTCAAGATGAGATAGAAGCCATTCAACCAACAAGAAAATCTCCTTGCTGAGCTTACTGATGTGTCCAGTTAGTTTTAGGGTTATATTTGGCTGTGAGGGATGGAAGCTGTAGTCACAGGATTGAAGGGCTCCATGAGGAGCCATGGTAGGGCTCACTGACTTGGTCTCATTAACATCATGATGAGGGAAAGAGGCAGCATGGGAGCAAATCACAGCGCTGGAACTGCAGAGCCACCAAGGTGCAGGCGAAGAGCATGAAGAAGCCCTGGCTTCTGTTCCAGCTCAGCTGCAAGCCTTGAAGAAGCCCTGTCTCCTTGGTGGCTTTGTCTGCTCAGAGGTTTAGTAAGCTCGGAGGAGACCAGAGCGGGGCCTCATGTCCCCACCAGGGTGGCATCCCCAGAGCTTCTTCCAGGGCCCACATGAGTGCCTCACTTGTAAGCTGCTTCTTCACTTCCCTGCACTCAGCTATGACCACTCCCAGTGGCCCTGACTTAATTACCTCACCTAGCCCATCTAAGCCCATCATCTCCAACTGCTGTAACTTGCTGGGAGACTAATGGAGGCTAATGGTGCTAGAAGTGCTGACCCAGGGGTCCAGAAACAGTAGGAACAGCTGAGAGTCAAACTTCAGAGTGAGGAGATGAGACCCACCTCTCCAATTCCCTCCAACCCCACTAAGCTTGCTTGGTACCCACATAGTGACATCGTCTCAGGTGCCTCTTCTTTTTTTTAAGTAACATTTTATTTGAAAATCAGAATATAGTCATTGTGATGCTTCTTTTTAAAATAATTCTCTGTCTTTTACAGAGAAGCAGAAATTAGCTTGTATTGCTTTTATTAAAGATGGTTTCATTTTTTTATAATGAGACAGTTTCACATCGGTAGGATAGCCACAATAATTAGTACAATGCACATTGCTGTCATCACAGTAGTTGTTCTGAATACAAGACACAAGCATAATCACTTTTCTACACACTATTGGTGTAAATATTTCTTCTCATTGAACTAAGAGAAAGTAGTTGTATACACAGACCAATATTCCATAATAGTAGTGGGTTTTCAACACAACTGACCATGTCATGCCTTTTACAGCTCAGCATACTAATCTGGCTTTACTTTTTATGCGTGGTGGTTAAACTTTTCTGCTGGGTGGTTAAGGCCAAGTTAAAAAGCAAAATCTATGTAATAAAACATGAAACTTTTATATCTGATAAGTCAGTCAAATTACCTCAGGATTAACATTGAAACCATGTACAGCACTTTACAGTGCTTTCACAGAGAGCAAACTGGTCAAGCAATGGTCATGACTCATCCAGACAGCTGACACTGACACAACTTCTACAAAATGTTCTACATGGTTTCAGTTGCCTCTTAAGTGAAGAAGAAGCAAGGGAAATGAAGGCCAGGGTGCCTCTGTGTCTACAGGGGTTGATTTCCAGCTGAAATTAAGTCAAATCAGCAAGATTTCAACACAGATGTTCTTCATTCTTCTTGGCATAAATGCCTGAAGTAACCAAGGCTGATGCTGGCCAGTGTAAATAACTTTTACAACAGAGGCCATGACTGGCACATGACCAGCATTGTGTGTTTTGGTGTAAATGTAGACTGCCCTTGAGGGCTGATAGGAGAGTAGGCAGCCAAAGACTACTGTAGGAATGAGCCAGCTCAGAGCCTGAGGTCTCTACAAGCCCCTGCCACATGCACTCACACAACTGAGCAGCACCTGAGACTAATGCAATCTAATCCAGTCCATGGCTCCATGGCTCCATGGCTCCATTTTTTCTTTTCTTTTCTTTTTTTTTTTTAAATGTATTTAGTTCAAGATCTACAGGGTCTCACTACACCAATTGGACTTGTAGTGATCCTCCTGTTTTCAGCCTCCCAAGTGCTGGAATTACAAGGGCATACCACTATGCCCAGTCTCAATCATGGCCTCAGAATGCCCTGGGGCTGGGGCTGGCACAGCACACCAGGCATTGAACCCTGGTTTCTGAATCTGCCTAAGCAGGTGCTTTAATCCGCTGAGCTATCTGGCCAGCCCCACATCTCATCTTTGTGCTGCCTCCATCTCCAGTGAAACTCTCCTGTCCGAACTGGTGATAAAGGAGTGAACTCTCAATATCATTTCTTGAGATGGAAGAGTGGATCTGAACAGATAGAAATGTGCATTTCAGCAGGTGCCAGCAGTAATGAGGCGGTGACCCAGGCCAGGCCCTCCCCTCCTGTGCCCACCTCTAGAACTTAGCTACCTCCAGGTAGAAGAGATGGGAGAACTCCGAATCACTACCAGAACCCTGACTGGTCAAAGCTGCAGCTGGCAGCAGCAGAAGCTGAGCACTAAGGTACTCTGCCCACAGCACACTGCAGGATGTTTCCTGGCTCTCTCTCCAGTCCAGCTGGAGTCATGGGCTCTGCAAGCACCTGCCATTCTGCTGTGAAGGGAGCAAAGCCCTTCCTGACCAGAAGCATCCCTCATTTCTTGGAGTGAGGGCTGAAAACAGAATCCCATTTGTGCGAGACTGCGATAGCTCCCACCTAGCAGGCTCTTGCATCCTGTCTGTCAGCTGTCACCTTACTCCATAATTGGACTGATAGCAAGTTACTCCATTGATCATATGTCCTTGCTTAGGAGTATGTGTGACAAAACTGGCTCTACGTGTGAGTGTGGCTTTGCATAGGGAATGTTCACATTCACATGAATACAGTTTAATGAAGTGTCATTGAGTGCTACAGGCCCATCAGGCTGTGATCTCAGATATTCACGAGACATATCTGAGTTCTCCATAAGTAGCTTGTAAGGTATCTAAGGATCCCGATAGATAGCTTGTGAGTAGGGGGGTTTGTGGGCCTGTGAGTGTCTTTGGGTGAGGAGCACCTCCAGCCAAAAGGTCAAGGGCTGGGAGGTTTTCAAGATCACCCAAAGCAGACAGGAGAGGGCCAGCAAGATGGCTCAGTGGTCTAAAGTGCCTGCTTAGGCAAGCTTAGGCAACCTCAGGGACCATGGTACGATCCCCAGCACCACACCACATGCTGTGCCAGCCTCACCCCCAGGGCAGGCTGAGCCTACCATAATATAAATAAATAAGTAAGTAAGTAAATAAATAAATAAATAAATAAAAAAAACTTAAAAAGCAAACAGGAGCCTTCAGTGAGATCTCACAGCAGACTCCCTTTGACAAGAGAGGGACGAAGCAAGGGAACAGAAGAAAAAGAACAGAACTCACCTGGGTATATGCTTACTCTGTGATACATGTGCTTGGTTCTTGCTGTGCAATTTAGTTAACATCCAACACTATCCTGAGAGGGTAGATTATTATGCCCATTTTACAGAGCAGAACACAGAGGCATGGAGAAGGGGATGACTTGCCTAGACTCATGCAACTAGTAGAATATGCTCAATGTTGGTGGTCACAGTGTTCCTTAATGCACCAGACTCTGACATTCGGGAGATAAGAAGGATTTATGCTTTCTTAGGGAGCAGGGGGCCAACATATGACTGCAGGATTCTGAAGGCCTGGATCTTCGGAAGATTGACTGGATGGAAGCTTAGAGGTACATGCACCTTGAACTCCGTGTCTACAGCCTTCTGACTGGTTTTACCTTATTCAGGTCTTTCTACTAGCTGTAGGCTCAATTTTCTCACCTGTCAAATGGGCATTATTTTCCACTGCAGTCTTCATCAGGTAGCCATGAAAATTAACTGAGCCACAGGGCCTGGCTCTGTGCTCATCTGCAGCTATCATCCTTCATATTAAGTTTCGGGTCTTTTTAATTTGGGGAGAGTGGAGAGCAGTGTGTTCCCAGGAGAGAGAGGACAAGAGCACTGACCAGGCTTGCTCTGGGTTAGGAACTCCTCATGCATTTTATTTATTCCCATTCTTATCTCTCAAGCAATGCCACTTCCAGCCTCTCTAATAACCTTTCAATTCAGATACACAATGGCAGAGTTCAGCCCTTTAGCCTGGAGTCTCCTTGACTTTCCACTTGGCACCTGTCCCCTCCCCTGCAGCACAGTGGCCACCACGGGAAAAGCAGAACAATTCCTATGACACCTAGGGCTGGGAAGGGACAGAGAGAAGCAGCTGGGACCTGCTACTCACAGGAGCTGAGCCTGGCCACTGCGTGGTGACCTCAGGGTACCATGTCTGCAGGTGCACTGCTTGGTTCACAAGGCACATCCGTCCTCACTCTCTGCTGTACCCTGCTGCGGTGTGACAGGCAAACCAAGCCAGTGGCCATGCCTTGGTCAAAGTCTAAGGGTCACTTGTCAAGTCTGGTGGGTACTTGGAGCTCTGTCCTTGGGCAGGGAGTGGGGGAATAGAGCCCAGAACCCAGAACCCAGAACCTCACTCATAAGGCCAGGCAAGAGCAGTGGTGAGAGAAAATACTGACCTCGACAGCTCTACATACTGGATAGAAATCCCAAATCCTACATTGCCACTGTTTGTGGCAAAAGTTTCTTCCAGAGCTCTAATCTCATTCAGCGTCATCACACCTATACTGGGGAAAAGCCCTATGAATGTGAGGAGTGTAGAGAGAGATTTAAACCCAGTTCAAATAGAGCAACAGAAAATCCTTACTAGAGAAAAGCCCTACCAGTGTGATGAGTTTGTCCGGTGTTTTCGCCAGAGCTCCCACCTTATGCAGCATCAGAGAACCCACGCTGGGGAAGAGCCCTACCAGTGCAGTGAGTGTGGCAAGTGCTTTATCCAAAGCTCTCATCTGAGGCAGCATGTGAAGGTGCACAAGGAAAAGAAGCCCCAGAAAGGCCACGGCAAAACCATCAGGGCAAAGCCTCGCCTAGGGACCTCCTGGAAAGCTGGAGCGGGGGGACATCAGTAGCTGGTCACTGCCAAGGAAAGGGCACAGCCTCAGGCCTTTTTTTTTTTTTTTTTTTAAAATAAAGATAAAAATAAAAGCTCTGTCTTACAACTGAGAATGCTTACTAGTAAAGGACTTAGATACTGAATCCTTCCCTAGCATAGAGACCTTGGGGGTTTAATGACACTGGGCTGATGCTACATGTATCCACCTACTCTCATTTCTTTTTTATGTGACACGGAGCAGAAAGAACTGAAAGTATGCTTTTTAACCATGAACCTTATTAATAGAAAGCTTAGCTATTGGATCCTTCCCTAGCATGGAATTATTGAGAGTTTAATGTCATTCAGCTGATGCTACATGGGTCCAACTTCCCTATTTCACTTTATGAGCTATGAAGCACAAAGAACTGAGAATATATTTTTAGAAGTAGGGCCAGTTAGTAGTAGAATAGTAAGATACTTAAATACTAGATCCTTCCCTGGTGTGAAGACACTGAGGTTTATGAGGGCTGACGCTATGGGAATCCAGTGGCCCCCTTTTGTTAAGTATGATATGGATCACAAGGAGTTGAAAACATGTTTTGAGAATAGAAGATCCTTGACCTTATTTGAAATTCCTGTATTATTTTGACAAAAAGCATCAGGTTTCATAATACATTGGTGAAAATGCAGGCATACTCAGGGTTACTCAGTTTTAGGATGTTTACATGCAAAAAAAAAAAAAAAACAATTAAAGAAAAAAGGAGGTAATTCCATTGGTTTTGAAGTTCTGCACCACATTTCAATCACTTATGTTTGTAAAGCTCAGTAAACTAACTGTTGGCTCATGATGTGACTCAAGATTGAATGTAGTAGCCGGGCGTGGTGGCGCACACCTGTAATCCCAGCACTTGGGAGGCTGAGGCAGGAGGATCAGTGAGAGTTCAAGACCAGCCTGTAGTACAAAAGTGAGCTCAAGGCAGCCTGAACTACATAGCGAGACTCTGTCTCAAAAAGACAAAAAAAAAAAAAAAAAAAAAAAAAAAAAAAAA
>PVJA010002211.1:0-72093 GCA_004027025.1 Myocastor coypus | reverse complement strand
ACAATTAAATTAGAACACAAGTGTCCTAGTCATATAATGCAGTCAGTTGTCATGATGTTATTACTGTATCACTTATTCATCATTCCCATGGCCTCTAGGCATTTTCTTGTGCTCTTCAGAAACTAAGCCAGCCTTTTAAATCTACATGAATAAACAAACCACATTTTACCAATAAAATCTCAGCTTTTTGCTAAAATAATCTACAATTCAGACCTTACTGTCTTCAAGGCCGAACTTAAGATCTGTTTATCCTGGACAAATGTTTGTCAGCAGCAGAATTCAATATATCTGCATCATAGCTCCTTTAAAATCTTTTCTGTTATAAGAAATGCTCAAGGAGAGCAAACATGTTTCTTAATATCCATCAAGATGGTGCCAAGTGTCTCACATTTCTAATGAACTTTCAGTCCAGGTTTTCATTTCTGTTGAATGCTAACATTCTGCTTTTTTGGTATATTTTGTAATTATATCATTTCCTGTTATTTTAGTTACAATTATTCATAAAAATAAAGTATTTTACATAGCACTACCTTCTTTTTATTTTTCTTTTGAAAAAAAATGTTTTAATGATTTAGATAACAGACCTGGATAGCTTCTAGAAGAATCACTTGTTTTGGCTGTTTTGAGCTCCTGAAACTTGAAATTTACATGTCTCATGACCTTGTGCTTGAGTGAAGGACTATAAAAGATGGCCTTGCAGGTAAGAGTTTCAAAACGCCTTGTAAATATGAGGCAGTCGTGGTTCTTTTTTACAGAAGACTTGCTCTTTGAATCCCCTGTTCATAAGCACAAGTCACTATAGCAGAGGCATGGCTATGTCCTTTGGGTGGGTTTACTATCATGTCTGGAATAATTTCTGGATAGAACCAAGACCACTGTCTGAAGTTTTATTAATTTACTATTTTGATGACAACCACAAGATCCTGCAACAGACTGCTGTGTAGCTAGGTTTCATAGTTTACATGTTTATCTTTCATGGACTCATATTCTGTATAATAAAGCAAGTTTTCCAGATTTTTATTTTATTATTATTATTTTTTTTTTTTGTCTTTTTGAGACAGGGTCTTGTTATGCAGTTCAGGCTGGCCTTGAGCTCACTTTTGTGCCCCAGGCTGGTCTCAAACTCGCACCAATCCTCCTGCCTCAGCCTCCCGAGTGCTGGGATTACAGGCATGTGCCACCATGCCCAGCGGTTACAGACTTTAAAAAAAAATCTCACTCATACTTGGCAGACAATGTATCAGTGAGCTCCATTGCTTGCCCCATTTTATATATTTTGTTTTTATTTTGATACAAAGTCTCACTGAACTACCAGGCTGGCTTAAACTCCCAACCCTCCTATCTCGGCCCCCCGGATCACTGGGATTGCAGGCACGTGCTCATGTCAGACCTGTGCTTGGTCCTGACTGGCTGGTTCTCTTGGTGTCCAGCCCTGTAGAATTTCCCCTCATCACCATGATTTGTTGCCCCTCAGTTTGTCAGGTTTTTCCCCTCCTTAGTTCCTGCAAGGGCTCCTCTCCCTCACCACCTCATCATGGCTGTGGCCCTGCCTTCTTTCACTCCAGAGGCTCCATCCTGTCAGCCCCAGTCTCACTGTCTGCCTTTCCAGCTGTGGATCCACAGCTGCATGGGTGTCCCCATTCCCTCCCCATTCAGCTTGGCCAGAGAAAGAGAAAAAGAGGTGGGGGAAGAGGCAGAGGCAGAGACTGAGACCGGGTCTCCCAAGCCAGCTTACACCGGGCTCCCCTTTGCTCAGAATTCTCCATCTATACACACTGTGGGAAGTGTAGTGTTCTTATATCTTAAAGCTGAGTGTGTGCCCACACTCTGACCCAGCAAGAACCAACAGAGACACATGCCCAGGTGCATCCAAAAATATGAACTAGAGTGTGCATAGCCCTGTCTCTCAGTACAACCCCAAAGGCCATGCAATGCAGAGCAGGCCCCCAGGTTGAGGTGGAGTCATGAGGTACAGTCACTACCACTCTCACAGTAGCATTGAGAAATCTCACAGACAAACAACAAAGCAACAAAAAAGATGTAGAAGTGTTCCCACATTTACTTTGGCTTGTACAAAGTTCAGTGAACAGCCATGCCACAGGTACAGTGCAACAAGACAGGATCATGTTTAACCTGAGGGACGTAGTTAAGCAACAGAGCCTTGTGGGAAGCTTCTGGGGCTGGACATGTCCCATATTTTTTATTACTTTTAATAAAAGATAACAATATGAGAGCTTCAAAACATGTTAGTAGTAAAAAAAATAAAAAATAAAAAAATAAAAAAAAAACATGTTAGTAGTACATTCGCAATAATTGACACATTGCATATTGTTGTCCTCATAACAGTTATACAGAGCACAGGGTGTAGACATGATAAATTTTCTAATAGATATTGGTAGAGAAAAAGAAAAAGAGGAAAAAATTTTGTTCTCTTTGAACTAAGAGGAAGTAGTTGTATACATAGTCCAATGTTTCATAATTGCAGTGGGTTACTGGTGAAACTGGCAATGTTGAAGGCTGTTGATTTAAGCCTCTTACAGCTCACCATACTAATCTAGCTCTGTGTTTTATGCCTTGTAATTAAGCTTTTCTGCTGGGTGATCGAAGGCAAGTTAAAGCAAGACCTGTCTATCAAAACTTTCATCATTTGTATTTTCCAAGGTCAAATCTCCTCAGGATGAACTTTGGAACCAAATACAGTGCTTTGTAGAACTGTTGTCAGTGTCAGCCGTTGGGATGAGTCATGGCCATTGCTTGACCAACTGCTCTCTGTGAAAGTCTGAGAGAATGTTTTCTCCCCAGGTGAGTCTCTCTAGACACACTATACTTCATTTATCCCTTTCCTCTGAGGTCCCATAATCTCCTTGACCAGAAAATTTTGGAAACCACTGAGTTATAGGATGTTACAGCACAGGTTCTCTTATGTCCTGAGTCCTCACTGACCTTGAAAGGCTAGAGCCGAAATGATGGCTATCCTGGTAGCCCTTCTTTTTCTCCAATTTTTGGTCTGTTAACTTACATTCTCAACTCTCTAGTATCCCACATTTTTATCTGGATGCTGGTTACATGGGTGCATTCCCTGTGGAAATTCATGATGTATAATTATAGAAACTTTTCTGTATGTGTCTCCTATGCCAATAAACAGTTCAGACAAGCAATTGACTGAAAATTGTCTATGGGTTCTTGATTACACTGAAGAGAAAACCCACAAACTCCTTTCTGGACTGGTACACACAGCTCCTTCCTGCCCTGGTTCCTGTCTTGCCACACAAGCTCTTCTGGGCCTGCACAGGGTATTTGTACATCATTCCCCACAAGCAGATGCCATCTCCAGCCCCTAGGCTTTTGCATGGCTGTTCCATCTGTCTGGAATATCCTTGCCAGGCTACTCTGTCTGGCCACCCCCAGGAATCCTTCTGGACTTTCCCAGCACCCCAGGGAGTTAGGTGTCCATCCCAGCTGTTTTCGTGGTACTCTCTTCAAACTTCTGCTCAGAATTTTCTCTTGTGCCATGTCTGGCTGTTGCCCACTGGTCCTCCACCATGGCTGGAAACCTCATTGCAAAGAAAGGTTCTTATATCCTAGAAGCCTGGGACGGGTTAGGCATCAATAAAGCACGAAAATTCAACCATGTGTGGTCCCATGATGCACCTTTTCACTGACAGGAGGAGGACATTGTAAAGGGAGTACACCCTTTGGCTCCACTTCTGCTTCTATAGATGTCAATTAATGTGTTTTAATGTTTAAGGTCAAGATGTCTCTGCAAAGCTGGTCTTTTCTTATTATAAAGGAACCCAATCATGAGCTAATTTATACTAAAGTGGAAAGAACTATGTGTGCCTTTTGGAAGGTAAAATACTGAAAATCCAGCATGTGTGTAGTGGGATGGAACACAGCCATCCCTGCACACCCACAAGGGCTGATTTCAGGACTCCCACAGTCACCCAAGTCTCTGTACTCTCTGGCATCTTACGTGCTGTTTGTACATACATGAGGTGTGCACGTGTCCTTCCACATACTCTCATCTCTAGATAACAACATCTAATATTATGCACATAGTTGTTACCATATGTTTTTAAGGAAATAATGACAAGGAAAAGTCTGTACATTCTCAGCGCAACTTTTTTACAATATGTTTGATCCACGTTAGACTGGATTTGCAGTTGTGGAATCCTTGGGTTCAGGGAGGGTGCTGTATACAAGGCAGATCTTTAGCACCATGACTCCTCAGAGGGTGCCTTCCTCCCTGTGAGGGCTGCTACTCGAATGTCTGGGCATCCTAACACCACCACACAACAGGTGAACAGTGGGTCCCCTGCCAGGAAGAGCACCTTAGAAAGCATTACATCCTATGTTCAACGACAGAAAAAGCAGTGGGTGGAAATGATGTTGGGATTCCTCAGTGTGGTTTCCCTGGCCAGGACAGTAAAGGTCCCTGGAGGAGGCAAGAGTGGGCTGGGGTCTGGAAGAAGGCAGACACCAGAAGCCACCTGAGCCCTGAACTCCAGGCTGCCTGGGGATGAAACTGAGAAAAGAAGATCCTAACTGCTGTGATGCCCCAGGATGGCTACCTGCGTGGCTAGGAGGTGCAGGGCTGCCTCAGAGGATTGCTACTCTTCCCAACTCACGGAAGCACAGCCACCCTTTGAAAGGGCTAAGAAGGAAGCCTGGTGAAAAGTCATCTGGGTGGGACAGCAGTGTGGGCAGGAGAGGGGAATATGGTTACAGCATAATTAGAGAGTTTTGCAGGCTCAAAAGAAACCACAAGCCAGGCGTGGTGGTGCACGCCTGTAATCCCAGCACTTGGGAGGCTGAGGCAGGAGGATCAGTGCAAGTTCGAGACCAGCTCGGACTACAAAAGTGAGCTGAAAGCCAGCTTGAACTACATAGCGAGACCCTGTCTTCAAAAGGCAAAAAAAAAAAAAAAAAAAAGAAAGAAAGAAAAGAAAAGAGACCACAGTCAGACCCCTGAGTCCACACAGAGGAGAAAAGGCCATAGGAGCCTTATCTGTGTAATGCCAGTGCCAGCCTCCCCCTGTCAAGAGCACTCACTGCCATAAACCAAGTAGGCACAGGTGCTGGGCAAAGCGCTATGCACCCTGTGGGAGCCAACACTGAAGTAGGGGGCCAAGTCCTCAGGAGACCATAGTGGCCTAGGAGAGCCCCTTCAGCTGCCACAGTGCAGGGGCCAGGCTTTTGTACTGCTACAATGTGACAGAGCAAGCGAAGGTGGCAGGAGTTTCTGAAGCCCAGCTGCTGGCCACTGGCTGGGAAAGGCAGAAGCCCTTTTCTCATGTGTGGGGGATACTTCAGGATGTCTTTCCAAAAGATCAGATTGAAGATCTGAACAAGTTTTAACATATAAAAATAAAAGACTATGACCCTAAAAGGTAAGTTTAGGACATTTAACAACATACCAGTTAGGAACTTAGTTAAATAAAAATGAGGTGGGGAGGCGAGATAGCTCAGTGGACTGAGCACCTGCCTAGGCAAGTTTAGGGGCAGGGTTTGGTCCCTGGCACCACACACCACACAGCCCCCCTCACCCGCATGCTGAGCCAGTCACTGAGATGGGGTGTGGTGGTGCACACCTACAACCCCAACGCTGGGGAGGTGGAGAGCAGGAGGATGACGAGGAGTCCAAGCTGTGCCAAATGAAAAGGTTAAGACACCAATGATTTCAGGAGGCTGAGGGAGAAGGGTCGCTGCAACTTAGAGGCCAGCCCATACCACATTGTGTTTAAGGCCAGCCTGAGCTCCGTAGGGAAACCCTGTCTCAAAAAAAAAAAAAAAAAAAAAAAAAAAAAAAAAAAAAAAAAAAAAAAAAAAAAAAAAAAAAAAAAAAAAAAAAAAAAAAAAAAAAAAAAAAAAGCAAATAAAAAAAAAAAGAAGACACACATGACACACATCACAATAAGAGATTCTCTCTAGAAAATGGAAAAAACTCCTCTAAACCAAGAAGAAGAGACAGACAGGGCCAGGGAGATGGCTCAGCAGTCTAAGCACCTGCCTGGCAAGCACAAAGACCCAGGTTTGATCCCTGGTACTGTGTGCCATGCTGGCTCCAAAACCAGGCATGGTGGCTCATACCTATAATTCCAGTGCTGGGGAGATTGAGACAGGAGAATCACTGTGAGTCTGTGCTGCATAGCAAGACCCTGTATCAAATAAATATATTATTTTTCAAAACTTAAAAAAGAGAAACATGACCAACAGAAAACTAGGCAAAGTGTTTGACTAGGAAAGCCACAAAGGAAAGGATTTGCATAGGTGAAGATACTCTCCTTTCTGGTCATCAAGGAAATGAAAACCTGCAATGGATATTGTTCAGGGAATTCATTTCCCTATGAGACTGACACATCTGAAAACTATTGAAGTTAACTGGATCAGTTTGATTTTCATCACTTACAGCGAAACTTTGGGAGCTAAGTACTTCTGAAAGGAAGTTTACTTTGCCTACAGATCTGGAGGTCAGCAATGTGGTGCCAGCACAAGCTTGGCTCCTGGTGGACTGCATCACCCTGGCAGATGTGTGTGCAGGGCAAGCAGTCAAACCTCAGGCCAGAAGCCGGAGAGCAAAGGTGCTGACCTCACTCCTTTAACAACACTCTCCTGGGAAGTACTCTAATGCAGTCACACACACACACACACACACACACACACACACACACACACACACCAGCAATGGGGAGCCTTCAGTAGCCTCAGGACCTCATGTGGGGTCCCACCTCCCAGCATTGCCTCACTGGGGACACAGCTTCCAATACGTGAACCTTTGGGCACAGAGTACACCGAAGCCATATCAATATCCATGATAGCCAAGCTGCATCAGAATTTAAACACTGTACACTGCATTTGACCTGGCAGTTCACCTCTTAGTGACTGCCCCACAGGAACGCACACACCTGTGTACAAGGAAGAAGGTACAAGGATGTTTATTGCAATATTGCTCATTATATTGAAAGTTGGGAAGAAAGTGCTCAAAAATATGGTGGCTAGACAGCCAGGTCCATCACAGATGCTATGGAATTTTACGCAGCATGGGGGCAGTGCAGCCTGTACACCTGGACTTGAACTGCACTCCGAGAAAGGCAGGCCTGAACACTCTCTTCCCTGTGCTCACCTTCATTCCAGGTGTCCTGGAAGCTGAATTGAGGGCTGGTAAACTAACAGGCCCAGAGGGTAAAGGACCACAGAAGCAGAGCCAAGAGTTGCAGGAAGAACAGGGCTGAGGTGGTTCTTGGCACTCCCAGAGTCCAGATAGCCAGATCAGGCAAGATCACCACCACAGCCTCAGCCAAAAGAAGGTCCCCAGATCACCAGTGTCAGCCCACACACTGCAGGCAGAGGGTCACCTGAGGGAGGCTCACAGCACCTCAACTCTATCTGCTGCTTTGGGTATGATCCTCTGCCTACCTGGTTGTTTCCATGCAACTTTCAGATCTCGTGCCATCTTTATGCCGAACACCCCACACAGGTGCAGGTGAGAACACCTGAGGCATGAAGGGTTTTATGCAAGACACACTGGGGGGCACCTGGGCTCTTTACAGGAGCAGGTCAGACCAAGCTCTTGGCAGAAGTAGAAGACATGGCATAATTTATTCCTGCTAAGGAAGGGAGGAAAAACGGAAAAGTCTGGGTGGAAAGTCAGATTAGTAACAAACAAGATAATGACCCCTTCCTTGTGCACTGGAGGCCACCATGGGCTGGGCTTGTGAGCTGAGTGAGAGGCACTTGCTATGCAGTTTCCTCTGCCTGGTAACACTTCTCTCCCCTCTCCTCCTGTTTGCTTCCTGCTTATCTTTCGGTTTGACCCTCACATCTCCCAGAGTGAGCTGGCCTTGAACGCTGAAACCTTGGACCCCTGAGTTTCCCTTTATTGTAGTGTGCAGCACCCCGCTCTGTGATGCCACCTCCAATATGGTACTGTGAACAGAGACCACTTACATCCCCTTGGTTTCAGCACAGTGCTTTCTGCAGTGCCTGGCAGGTGCTATTCATGACTGTTGAATCCATAAGAGTGTAAATACATGAACCTGAGACCTGAAAACAGTGAGGCCCTGGGCCATTCCCTGTCTCTCCCCAGGCCTCTGTTTTCCACATCCATGTGTAAAGGAGTGGGGTGGGGAAGCCAGTCTTCTTTTATCACCTCAGCCATCCCAGCTCTTGCGGCGCAGAGACCATGACTGCCTGAGTCTCCATGCTTCTCCTCACAGGGAAATCTGCAGCTTCCTCTGCTGGACGTGTTCCTGTCTGGCTTCCTCCCCACACGCTCATTCTAGAGGAGTCCTGACAGCTTCCACGTGGGATTGGGTGGGCCGCTGCTCGCTCCAAGGCCAGCAGTGGGCATGCTGCCCGAGGCCCCTCCTTGGCCCCGCAGAGCAGGCTGTGCACTTCTCTCGGTTTCTCTTTCTCCATGTGCCCTTCTGCCCCTATGCCTCTGTATCAGTCTTGCTCTCTGGGTGTCTCAGTCCCTTGCGCTCTGTGCCTCTGGCTGCTGCAGCTGTACCCTGTGTCTCACTCGCCCTTTGCATCTGCGCTTCTCTTACCATCTCTCTCTCCTTCATTTTCTCTCTTCTTGACTTCTCTCCCTTCCCTTCCAAGACCTGATCTACCCCAGCCTGGCTGCTGGCTGGGCTCAGTCTCTCTAGGGCCTATCCTGGTCTTGCTGGAGGCCTCTCAGCCCTGACAGGCCTGGTTTCCCTCCCTTTTCAACCTTTGCTGGGCCCACTACAAGCCAGCATAGCCGTGCTGAGGGGGAGGGCACAGAAACCACGACCCATAGCCAAGGCCATCTGGTCTTTTCAGGCCTGGAGATGCCCCAACCCCACCTACAGAGTGGCCTGGCCCCCTTCCTGGCCCTGATAGCTCCAGTGCCTAAACCAGAGACCAATCCCCAAAACAAGGCTGCAATCCTGGGCTTCCCATAGAGGCTGCTTTTCTCAGCTACGCCCCTCCCACAACATCCAGCCCGCTACAGGCTGGGCTATGGATTTCTCTTCAGTGGCTGCTTTAATAGATAGGAATTAGATCCCAGCACCAGAAGGGTGTGAGGGAACCAAATGTGAGATGGTCAGGCGGAGAAAGTGAGAACAGAATGTGAACTGGAGGTGGGAATCAGTTGCAGGATTCAGCTCTGTGGGATCCTGAGCTCTGCCTTGCCTTGGGCCTGCTTCAGGTCCTCTGCTTCTCCTTTCTGAGCCTCCACTTTCTTTCCTGTAAAACAGAATGGCAGATTCCCACTCCGTGCACTGCTAGGAGGATTATATGGTAAGACACGGATCAAATGCCTGGCATTCAAGCTTGCAGTATTACTTGAGATGGGATTTGAATACCTGGCCAAGGAATAAGCTAGGAGCCACAAGACCTATGTTCAAATCCTCTCTGTGGCTGGCTCAGGGAGAGACACTCAAAAAGGACTGCAGAGCAAAGAAATGAGGGGTGAGAAGGTGTACGACTCTCAGTCACCAATCAGCTGTGACCTTGTGTATCTCAGATTCTTAGCAGAATGGAGCTGGAACATATACTCTGCAAAGTTGCTAGGAGGATTAAATTAAATAAGGAACATTCAAGCGCACATCCACCACTCAATGTCAACCCTTATATGAACTATAATGATTGTAATGCAAACATTGAAATAAAAAATTCTGGACATAAGACTAAGTCCTTATGCAAAATGCTGGGACACATGCTACAGTTGTGCCCAAACCACTAAGGAACAGGAGAAAAAGGCCTGGCCTACTTTATAGAGGAACTCAGGCCCATTGCAGACTGAGCAAAGGTGCCTGAAGATTATTTTTGCAGGTTTTTAACAAGAGGCTAGGGCAGGTGCTGGGGAGATCAAGACCTAAAACCAGAGAAGCCATGGTTGAGAGTGAGCATGGGGAGGCCGAGGCAGGAGACTCAGTTCTGCCAGTGAGGGTGGAGGCCCAGGGTGGGGCTGTTTCTGTGACTGCAGGAGAGCCTTGGTGCCCCTCATCACAGGCTGGGTGGCACTCTTTTGTCCCACGTGAGCCTGAGCCAAGACAGCATGACAAACAGACTAGCTCTTTTCTTCTTCTGGCTGTCCTTGAACACTCGCCACAGGCCACCACTCTGTGGCCAAGCTCCGGCTGATCCTGCCACTTGGTACCTACAGTCCAGCCTTTTCTATCTGTTAATACCTTGCCCATCCTCAACTCTGCTGCAGCCTGTAAGGTTTCCCTAGGGCGGAGTGACTCATCCTTAACTTATCCCTCTGTCAATGGCCTCAGTCTCCTCACTTGCAAGCAGTGCTGTTTAGATCTGCTTGTGGGCCTAAGAGCACTTAGTGAGAAAACCTGTGCAGCCATGATACATTCTCTCCTCATGATGACGCTTTCTTTCTCCGATAAGAATGTATCTTGCTGTTGGCCTTATATTCATTGGAATGCATTCACTGTCAGGATGCAAAGTGCTAAGGCCTGGGTTATTTCCATCCCCAGTGCTTAGCAAAGGACCTAGCTTATCACACCACCAGCAGAGACTGTGGCATTGGCCCCAACCTTGGCCTCATCACTATGGGGAGCATTCTTTATTCTTTACTCAGTCACTCAGTAAATACTTTGAGAGCATCTACTATGGATCATACGGGGTGGTTAGGTGACATCTGTGAACAAAAGCCACAAATCTTGTCCTTGCTGAGCTTGCCTTCTAGTAAGGGGAGCAGATGACACATGGCAAGTAGTGAGAATGTTAGAAAGTGACAAGTGCTATGGATAAAAATAGAGCAGGGCTGGGAAAGTGTGGGGGAAAGGGCGGGCTACAATTTCAAATAGAGTAGTTCATGCAGGCCTCCTTGGAAGAGGGCATTTAAGCCAGGGCTTGAAGACAGTAAGGGAGTTCACCAGACTGACGTCTACAGGACCTTACGGGCAGTTTGGGCAAAAACCAGTTGTGGAGTTTGCCTGGTTTATTGGGTGGGGCCAGGAACAAGATAATGGAGGTATGAAGTCAATGTCTTTGTTATTGGGCCAGCTCTCGGGAGCCACACAGGCAGTAGAACTTTGGCTTTTACCCTGAATCGCCTAGGAGCCATGGCTGGTGCAAGTAAAGAAATGGCATGTTTTGTCATAGAGCAGGAAAGGATCTCTCCTCCTGACTGTGCTGTGGGTTCCAGTCCTGGCTCCCTCTCTTCCTAACAGCATAGCTGAGTGAGTTATTTCACCCCTCAGCTTAACTCTATGCTGTAAAAGAATAGATTACCATGTGTCTAAAGAGAACCTTGGCAGAAATCCCTGTCTGCCTTCGGGCCTAAGAATAGCAGTCTCTCCAAGCATCTGGGCTGTTTCTCACACTCGCTGGCTACCCAGCACCAGGGGCAAAGAGTGCACTGCCTACACAGAGTGCTCTGCTCAGTAGGCAGCTCCAGCTGCTTTCCTGCATTTGTTGTTTTCACACCTATTTCAAGAATTTATTTTAATGTTATTTCCTTTAAATCCCTCCTTCAGAATATAGTTTTTCCTTCAATTACAAAAATAATACCTGTTAATGTGCAATATTTGGAGAAACATACATAAAAAGGACCCTGAATGAAAATAAATGTGATTCAGCAATAAACATTTCAAATCTATTGTCATAGTATTTCTTTTCAGTCATGTCTGTGTGCATAGCCAGAAAAAAACAGAGCTACTAAACACTGTTTTCTTCTACTCCCGTGGCCTCATCCAGGCTGCTGAGAAGTGACCTCATGCCACAGAAGAGCATGCACAATGCAGGAGGCATCTGTGGGAGTCACCTTCCTGCCTCTGTGACAAACAGACCAGAGAAAACAGCCTCCACAAGAGGCTTCTTTTGGCCAGAGTTTCAGAGGTTTCTGTTCATGCCCACTGGATCCAAGGCAAAGCATCATGGGAGGAGAGCACAGTCTCATCCCAGCAACCAAGCAGCAGAGAAAGGGAAAAGGACATGTGGGCATGTGGTAGGGACCCATGGCCACATCAGTGATTCAGTCCCCTTGAGGCCCAGCCTCTGAGCGCTGCTGCTCTGGGAATCAAACCCTCCACCCTTGAGTCTTTAGAAGTGCATCATACATAAACCACATCACACTTGTGGAAGCCTCACATACAAAAGCCACACCATACTTACTTGATTTTTGCGCTGTGGGGGTAAGCAACCCATTTGGGACAATTGAGGAAGAGCCAAGTTACCCAGATTCTGGTCTGGAGAAAAAAATATTCTGACTGAGAACAGAGAGTGGGGAGAGAGAAAGACAGAGAGGGAGAGAGACAGAGGGAGATGGAGACACAGACAGACAGACAGACAGACAGACAAACAGACAAAGAGTGTTGTGGGGAAGGTGAGGAACTTCAGGCACAAAGAAGCAGTCCTGTACCACCCATCTGCTTCGGCCTTGTTCTGGGAAGCAAATTCGTGGAGACCAGTAGCAAGAGGCAGAGGCACACAGTCAGGGCCCATAAGCAGAGCACAGCTGTGGCCTCCCCATGGGCAGAGCCTGGGGTAGGGAGCAGAGCACTGGAGAGCCTGCCCCCTCCTCCCACAGTCCCCAAGTAGAGGGTGGAGAGACTGTGGAGCACTGTCAAGGCCCTGGAGAGATTCTGGAGCCCTTAGGGTGTGACAAGCAATAGAGCAGTGACAGCTTACCTGAGGTGAAGTTGTATTGGTTTCAGGAGGCTGCTGTAACAAATCACCATAAACTGGATGGGTTAAATGATAAAAATGTATCCCTTCACCATTCTAGGCCTCAGAAATCTGAAATCAGTTCCACAAGCTGGCATTCAGAGGTCAGTAGCTTCGTTACTTCTGGAGACCCTGGGATAAATGCTTCTCCTTTCCTCTTGCATCGGTCAGTGGCTTTGTCTTCTGAGTTGGTAGCCACATCTGTCTCTGTTCCCCCTACACATGGCCTTCCCTGGCTGTTTGTGTCACCTCCCTCTGTCTCTTACCAGGACACTCAAGATTTCTCCTAGCATCCACCTGGAAAGTCCAGAGTGAGCTCCTCCTATCAGGATCTTTGTCTTAATTTCATCTTTTACCATCTAAAATAACATTCCCACATTCTGGCGGTTAATAAATATATCTGGAGGAAAAGGAACATTTTTTTGTTCCTATCACAGGGACCTTGCAGTAGCCAAGAATGCTACCTGGAACACACAGGCACACTATTAGGAACAACCAGGACCAGGCAATGACCTGTGAGGACTGACTGGCTCACACAGGCTTCAGTGGACACCACTGGTGACAGTGGTGACACTGGTAACCATGGAACAGGGCAAAAAAGTGAGGGTGAGGACTCAGGAATGACTAAGATTAAGTTTGCACTTCCCAGAATAGTGAAATTCATCAAATATATTTATTAATTTCCCAGAATAGTGGTTCACCAAAGAAATTAGGTTTAGTAAGAAAAATGCAATTTTTTTTTTTTTTTACAATTGGAGTCCATTACATGCATCCATATACTTCCAAGATTAATTCTCATCTGTAAGTACTGTTTTGTAAGCTAATCTTCTGGACTTCATAAAACCATATTTCCATGTCATTGTCTTTATGACTGCCTTTGACAGTCTATCAGTTTAACATACATTCCTGTATACATACCAGCCTATGAAATCTTATAAGCCACCTTAAATCCTTTTGTTTTTCTTTTCTGACATGATTTGAAATCAGTAAATTTATGAATATCATACAAAATTATTATGAGATTAAATTTTGTTTACATAGCATTTGAAAGTAAATTTTCAAATTTGGCTTTGAAATCTATTAAAATCTGAAGCCACACAGTGTTGTACTTGCTTCTCCATCATGTCCTGCCATAGCAAGCATGCTGCCAAGAAGCCTGGATGTCACCCTCGCCCCCTTTCACTTTATTGCCACCTCTGTATCTAACCCTGTGCGAGGTGCTGCCCATTCTGCTTTTGAAATGTCTCCAAGAACATCCAGTGCTCACTGCACTCCTGACCCTCTCCTGTCCCAGGCCTGTGACATCTCTTTGCACTGTTACAACAGACCATGGCTGTCTACTTTTGAGTTGTCCCTCCCCAAAGCAGGTACTGTACCATATAGTTTACTGAGGAGGACGGGAGAGCCCAGTGGAACAAATCAGCAGTGGAGAAAGTAGAAAAAGAGTAAATTGCAGGGGGGAAATGAGCTGAGTGTCTGGGGGCCCCAAGGTATCTGCAGGGCTGACAGCACCTAGAAAGCCTTTATCTTCCTGGGCAGAGTAGAGGCTTGTGATAGTAAGTGGTCATTGGCAATGACTCTTTCCTGTAGCTAAAGTGCTTTTCAGGGAGGTAGAAACACATCACAGTGCCTGAAACTCTGGTCCTGCCTTAGTTTCTCTGTTCTGTCTGTGCCTTGCAGGCAGAGGGGTGTTTCTGAGACTTATGGTTACAGGATCCTCCACATTCATGGAAGAGCAGAGAGGCGACAGCAAGAAGTGGGCTCACTGAGTGTCTGGGCCTGGTTGGCATGCTGTCTCATCTGAGTTCATGCCTAAACTGGGTCCAGCTAGTTTGGAACAGACCAGAGGTGTGTGAGCAAACCTCAGGACACCATTACTTGATTCAGACTAAGCAGGAAAGCTAGAGGTGGGAGCTTCAGATGAGAGACAGAGATGGCCCAGGAGGGCCAGGGAAGCCACTGAGGAATCCACACCAGAGTGGGCAACAGGCACACACATTACTGAGTTTACCTTGTACCTTTTCAGCAAGGCATGTAAGGTATAAAGAGATCATAAAGTCAGCATGAATGCCAGTTAATGTTCTCGTATGTCTACAGATTTCTTTTCTACAGATTTTAATAAAAAAAAGAAGTCTCCTGTTGAAATACCAGCAGCATTGGAAACTCAATGACTGAATGGGATTCTCACGCATATCATGAGATTTGCTGAGAGAGCCCCGACTGGATGACAGTGACTTTCCCCAACTGTTCCATGACTTGACTCACTCCTGGAACTCTCAAAGATTCCATCCCTAGCCTGGTTGGCAACAGGCTGTGTGGCCTTCTGCTGGAGCCTACCTCTCTAGGTGCTCTCAAAGGAGCAAGTTTCATTATGTGTTGGTTAAATAGTGAATTCGGCAGACACTTCCCGGCACCTGTTCTGAGCTAGGCCCTGAGCTGGGACCTTGGATGCAGAGACATTTTCAACATGAATTTCACCAGTGGAGGACCCAGGACAGGGGTGGTAGAGTTCTGTGCTCTGCTGGAGGGAAATATGGAGATCCCTCTGCAACTCACCTTTTTTAAATTTTTTTTTTTTTTCTGGTTTCAGAACTTTTGTTTGTTTGTTTTTATGGCTGGCTCAGCCTGCCCTGAGGGCAGGGCTGGTGCAGCATGTGGTGCCAGGGATCGAACCGCAGTCCCTGCAGCCGCCCAAGCTTTCCTAAGCAGGTGCTTTAGACCACTGAGCCATCCTGCCGGCCCCTGCAACTCACCTTTTTAAGGAGACTTTCTAAGGGAGGTGACCATGAGCTGGATCTTGACAAATGAGAAGTTTGCTTTCTTGGCCCAGTGGTGGTTAGATGGGGATTATGTCTATTCATGGAGAACCTGCTACACTTTCAGTCTCCCCTTGGAAGTAGATGCATGAAAATTATGTACACAGGAAGGTTCTTGAAGATCATGAAGCTAAAGCTTTGTACAGAGACAAAGCGATGTACCCTGTACCATGCAGCACATCGGGGGCAGAACAAGGACTGACTCTCCAAGCCCAAATTTTCCCCTACACTTATTAAGGACAATAAGTGTATTGAGGAGAGCATGAGACAGTAGGTGGGGACCCAGCTTCCCACTCGAGTGGACACACATGAGTCTGATCTAGGTTTCCCACCTTTACTCCTTGTCCCAAGTGCATGCTGGGCGTAGCTTTTGTTGTTGGGTTCTGTGCCTTTCCTCACCTCTGCTTTGGGCTATGCCCAGGAAGGGCCAGGACAAGGTTCCAGGCCAGGTGGGCATATAGGGAGGGTCTTGCTGAGCCAGGGGGAGGAGGCCAGGCCTAAGCAGGAGTTGGCATATCAGATATGGTAAGCACAGGATCTGAGTCAGAGAGCAGGTCTGTGTCACATGCACAGTGCAAGTGTGGTGAGGAAAACGCAAAGCCAGAAGCAGAGCATGGAGGCTGAAGTGTGTGGCATGGTGCTGTCCACTCCAGTGCCCCAGGCAGTCATAAGCACCAGCTGGGGTTCAAACCCAGAGGTTGTAAACTCTAGCTCTTGATAAGTAATAGCACAGCTCTAGAAGACCGTTTGCTACAACCACTTAGCACTTTTATTTTTGCTTGCCATATGACCTCTTTTGATAAGCAGAAGTTCTTGTCAAGTTTATTACAGTTTCCACTTGGGTTTGCATCTTAATGTCTTAAGTTCTTCTTTTAGTTCATAAAGAAATGTACCCATAATTTCTCCTTAAATTAACTAAAAAGTTAGCTCTCTGAGTTAAGACTTTAACCCACCTAAAACTGCTGTGTTCTGTGTAAGGTGCAGACCACCAGCTTTATTTTTTCCCATAAAGACAAACAGGATCATCAGCCCCACTCTGTGAATAATTCTTTGTTCATCTACAATACTGGTGATACTTACCAAGTTTGTCTATGTGTGGGGGGTTGATCTCTGAGGTATCTAGTGCGTCCCTTTGCTATCTACCACCCATCTCAACACCACACTTCCTTAATTTCTATGGGTTATGATAGTCTAAGTAGCTTGGAGGAGGATGGGTCAAATAGCTCAGCAGATTAAAGCGCCTTTAAGGAGGCACAGGAGCCAGCAGTTCAATCTCCTCAGGCCTATGGTCCTCAAATACCCTGTAGACCCTTCCATTACCTAATTTTTTTTTTGAATTTTTTTTTTCTCATTTCAGAACCCTTATTTGTTTCTTCACTCATTTTTTTTTTTTTTTTTTTATGGCCAGCTCAGCCCGCTCCGAGGGCAGGGCTGGCACAGCATGCGGTGCTGGGGATCGAACCGCGGTCCCTGAAGCTGCCCAAGCCTTCCCAAGCAGGCGCTTTAGACCACTGAGCCATCCTGCCGGGCCCCGTTACCTAATTTTAAAAAATACAAAAAATAAAAATAAAAATAGCTTGGAGAGTGGGCTGCCTAGCCTTGTTTTGGTATCTTAGTCTTTTGTTGATTTTTTAAAATGTATTTAGTACAGGGTCTGCAGGGCCTTACCTCACAGATCACACTCATAGTGATCCTCCTGTTTTCAGCCTCCCAAACACTGGAATTACAGGCACACGCCACCATGCCCAGTTTCTTGATGTCTCAGAAAACCCTGGGGGGCGGGGCCAGCACCACATGCCAGGGATTGAATCCCAGTTCCTGTGCCTGCCTAAGCAAGCACTTTAATCTGATGAGCTATCTGGCTGGCCCTTGATCTATGTTTATTTTTTGAAGTCTCTATAGAACTGACTTGCAAAATTCTACAAAAGTTTTGATTGGAAAGACATAGAATCTGTAAGTCTATTATTTGACACTTTAATCAGCTGATCACTTTAATGATGCTTAAAATCTCCATGTAAAGGCACACCTGTTTATTCTTATATTTCTTTCAAAGTATAACACAAATACTTGTGAGTGGGATACTGAGAATTGAGCCTGGTGTGCTCTACTACTGAACTATTTGCCCACATTTTTTTTCTTTTAAATTTTGACCTTAAAGTCTCATTCAGTTGCCTAGACTGGTCTTGAATTTATAATCCTCTTGCTTTAGCTTCCTAAGTATCTGGTATTATAGGGTGTAACCCCATGCCTGGATGTAAATATATCTTTATAAAATTATATTGATATTTTGGGGAGCTTTTTAATTTACTGATGCAGGCTATCACTATGCAGTTCAGACTCATAGTGATCCTCCTGCTTCATCCTCCCCAGTGCTAGGATTACAGATCTGCACCACCACACCTGGTCTGGGGAGCATAAAGGGAGCCTGGATAGTCTCACTGGGAGCAATCCCAAGCAAATGGACCTCTAGAAAGTGAACAGTCCTCCGGCTCTTCCATCTTCTGCTCTCTACCCCTCCCAGTGAGTTTCCTTATTGGCCCAAGAGGCCGCTGAGCTAGCACACTGCTTGCTGCATGGCAAGAGAGAAGGTAGGGAGAAAGCGGGCCACTGACACTCAAGAAAGGCCCCAGCACTGCTATGGTGGGGACTCCATGAGCTCCCGGCAGGCTGGGCCGCATAGTGAGTTCTAGGTCAGTCTACATTAAAGAGCAAGACCCTGTCTCAATAAAGCAAACAAAAAAAAAATTATGTCTTGGAGGTTGGTGCCCTAGACTTTGCTTATATTTTATTTGAGATTTTTGCATAAAATGTTCATAGGTTCTATAAACTTAGAATTTTCCTTTACCACATTATCTTTGATGTTGATAAGACAAAGTTATACAAATTAGGGGTTATTCATTCCTTGAATGTTTGGTATCACTTATACAAAAGGTTCTTTATCATGAGAGTTTCACTGTGGGCAGATTCTTTTTAAAAAAATTAATGATTTCGAATGTACAGAAAACTGCAAGTAGAATATACAGAATTAATTTTTTTCCTAAACAAATATCCTAGTGTTTCTACCAAGACTTTTCCTTATATAGCCACAATGGGACTATCAAAATCAGGAACCAAACATGGATTCGTTGCCTACATCTGCCCCTGAGGCCCCATGCAGCTTTCTGCAGTTGTCCCATTATTGTCCTCTCTAACCAAGGAATGCTGTGCAGAGTCTGGAGTTGTCAGGCCTCAGTTTCCTTCCTGTGAAGCAGTGCCTTGGCTCTCATGATCCTGAAGATGATAGGGCAATTTTCTATAGAACTCCTGTCTTGGTTACTTTTCACTCATTGCCGGAACAAAATTCCCAACACCCCAAATTAAAAGAAAAGGTACACTTAGCTCATGGTTAGTGGAAGTTTCAGTCCATACCTGGCTGGCTCCAAGGCAGAGTAGCACATGGCAGAGAATAGTCCTTCCTAGTGGTAGAAAATAGCAAAGAGTGAAGGGAGGGGCGGCTTAGCAAGCCTCTCTCTCTTCCTTCCACACTGAATGTGAAGATCTGAGCTCCTCCAAAGAAGCGGAAAGCTCCATCCTTCCTAAATTCCCTTTTATATTCTTTAAGTGATGCGTCACTCTAGGGAGGGTCCTCCATACCCTAGGGTGTGGAATCGCTAAGCTGATTTAGTTATGCTTTTCACTTCTCAAATTGACACAGTGCGTCAACCACCACAGCTTGGGTCTTGTCTGTCATCTGCGCATGATTCCATTAGGCTTGGGATCTTCCACAGCAATGTTCCAGAGCTGCCTTGTTCTCACTGTCTCCTGTCAGGTGGCATGTGGCTTCTACTTGTCCCATCCCCAGGGATGTGCACTTTAGCCTCTCGGTTCTCGCATGTTTGCCAGAGCTCTCCACATCACAGTCACCACAGAAAAATGACCCCTCTCTCACAATAATAAGCAAGTGTTCCATGGGGAAATATTTTGAGACTGTATAAATATCCCATGCCTCCCCAAATGTTCCCTGTTCCCTTCCTCTCTCTCAGTTTGGACTTATGGTTTCTTATTTTATTCAAGGACTTAAGATCTGTTACTTATTTTGATGCACAGAGAGGCCCAGATTTGCCCTATGGGAGCTCCCATGTGCTACCTTCGAGGTTTTATTGGCATGGCCCCTATTCTCTGGACATGCCTTTCCTTTGTGGTACCGCAAGCTTTTCCATGCCAGCCTTTTGTACTGTCCTGTGCCAAGCCTGCAACCAGCCATTTCTACCAGGAACTCTTGCTCCTTTCAGAAGACACAATTCAAATGCTCATGGCTCTCAGCCCTCTCAGTGGAGAGAGCCAGAGAGCACCTCTCCCCATGAGTTCATACCACTGCCAATTCAAACCTAACACCACTGGGGTGGTTCTTCTTACCTTTTTCATACTTGAAACTCTGATCCCTCACAGGGGCAGGAAGGCTTCTCTCATTTTGATATGCAAGGGTTAGGGAATGTTTAAGATTTTTTAATTACCATAATAGAAGATACACTACTATTAATTCCCCTCAAAATATTTCCCCTTGATTTGCATGCACTTAGCCCACTCTCCTCACCACTTTCTGAAGTAATTCTGGAAGCATCCTTTCATGAATATCTTTGTGAGGTATGATTTTAAATGTATATAAAATGCTGCTGCTTAGTACCAGCCAGTGGGAAAGCAGGCTTGTAAAAACATTACAGTGTTCTTTCTCATCCACCTTATTCGCTGAATCTGGCACTGTGAGATTTCTGATTTTCCTCCAAAATCTAAATGACCTTAACAGGTTAATGCTTTGACTCAATTCAGGACATTCGAGCATCCACAGCAGCACAAGTAAAGATACTCAGGAAAGAGGACTTCCAGAACTGCTTTAGAAAATAGCTGGGATGATGCAATAAGTGTGCACAAAGAAGGAAGAAATTTTGGAGGGGAATTGATAGCAACGTGTTTCTGCTATAATACATTTTGAAAGTCTTCACCTTGACTGTATTTTTGATCAGTTGCATTCATTTACTCACTCACATGTAACTACATTTCTGTCACAACCACTGCCCTCTATGCATGTGGCCACCTCCTCACCCTGCCTCTCCTCTGACAGCCCATGCGGCCCCAGGACTTGACACAGGGAAAGTAGACAGAGGTCCAAAGTTTTCAATGCTCAGTCTGTCACGAGTAACCCTGACTTCACAAAGTTGTGTCTTATTCTATGAAAATATCTTTCAATCTTGAATTGTCACTAAAGATAAAATCATTTTTTTATGATTGGGCAGAGCTCTTAAATATTGTTGATTCAATGAAAACACAATTGAAAGTTCGCACTGAACTCTTGGAACCCAAGGCTACATTTTGAGATGGGACTCTTGACCTGCGGCCCTTCCTCTCATGTGCATAGTCCATTTCTTTCTGTGCCTCTGCAAGTCAAGTTTCTGAACAGCCTTGAGCAGTCTGGGAGCTGCACATCACTGTCTGCACCTGCATAGCACTGACACCCTGTGCTGGGTGGTCTCAGATGAGACCCTTGCGTCTATGGCACATGGCTGTGGTTTCCACGCCTGTTACTTCTTAGGTGTACCCTCCAGACTGTGTCCTCATTTCATGTCTCCCAGGAAGGGGTCTGAGCACCACATCCCTGGGCCAGATAGCAAAGCCCACACATGGAAGTCCTGCATCAGTGATCATGCCACCCTGGGGCAGGCAGGAGGCCCCAGAGACTGCTGGAGACCGGCAGTGCCCCTGGACATGGAGGGACCAGGGGTGTGCCCTCGGGGTGTTTGGGTCTCTGCCCTGACAGCCTGGCCTCTTCTCTCTCCTGTCTCTTCTTCTCTCTCCACCTTTGGAGCTTTCTGCCCATCTCTCACCTTTCCTTAAAGTTTCTTTCTCCTTTCACCATCGTAATTACTTGAATCTGCTGCCAATCTGTTGAGCTTCAGCTTTCCCATCTGGAAAGTAAGGAGGGGACTGGCCACGGTAGGTCCTCAGACCCCTGCCGGCTCATCCCCTCCGAACTCTGATCCCTGATGCACGTCCTCTAATTTGCACCTGTGTCTTTTCCACATCTCATCTCTCTGCTTCTAATCATAGTCTTTCCCTCTCCTTCCCCTTTTTAAGACTTCTATTTCCATCTCCCAATGTTTACTTCTCATCTTAATTTTCTTCTCTAGACCTCTTTCTCTCCTTTCCTGTTTCTCTTGCTTGCAACTGTAATATCTGTCTCTTTTCTGCCCTCCCCTCTGGCTTCCTGCCTCTTCCCTGACTGACAGCTTTGCTCTTAATTCCGTCTCCCACCTCTTACCTCACTAAGAATGAGTCTCTGGCCCCCACCTTCTCCATCATTGTAGCTTCCGTCTTTCCTGACACCAGCAGTTCCAGCTCCCTGCCCTTCTCCCCACCCCCACTCAGAGCTCCCTCTTTTTCTCATGCCTTGGCTGGTGCCACGCAGGCCCTAGCAGAGCCAGGCTCCTCCCTGGGATGGGAACAGCAGCTCCAAGTCTGACTACAGGAAGCATGCTGGGCCCAGCTGGCTGCCTCTGTCTTAAGCCTCAGAAAGTCAGATGTGGCACTCAGATGGTAGAAATGCTCCCCAGCTCACGTCAGAAAACAGCCAGTAACTCCACCAGCAGTCCCATCCTGTGTATGCACATGCGTTTTTCCACATGCGCACACACACGTAGGTGGGCACAGCTGCAGGCATCTGAAGGTTGCTTCCTCTCTTCAGAGTCTACTCCAGCCTTAATTGCAAGCTTCCAGACCCAGCCTGGCTCTTGGAATGTTCCCCATGTGGGTGCAGGATAAGACTCAGCTGGGAGAGAATTCTGACCCACCCATGGCTTGGGAGCTGGCTTAATCCCCAGCCAACCTGCTCTGCACCTCACATTCTGTCCGCATGTTTCCTGGGGTTTAGATCTGGCAGGCATTTGCTAGGCATCCACAGTGCCTGCCACCCTACACCAACCTCATAGCCACCCAGGAGACCAGCACAGTGTCCTCTCTCACAGGTGGGGGGACTCAGGCTACTAAGGGCACAGGACGGTCAGAAGCAGAATTTTCAGCCCAGTACAAATCTGACCCTCCCATACTATCCTCTACCCACTGTGACAATTCATGTTTCAAGAATGGGCAGAGTGGGGAGCTGTAGAGTTGGCCTGTGGGAGCAGACCATTGGCAGCTGGCCCTGGTCCTGGAAAAGGCACAAGAGAAATAAACGATGTCAGACCTGCTATCCCAACAGGAAGCATACTGGAGTCAGAGTTCCTGGTCTGGCATTTAGCGGGTGGAGCCATGTGGTGCCCTGAAGGAAGCAAGAAGATTCCCAAAAGTGGCCCTAGGTGGCAGAGTAATCTGTGACAGGTTCACCTGTGTGCAGGTCCTGGCTGGTGGTGTATTAGCATAGACAGGACCTGCCTCCTTCCTGGATCCCTACACCACAGCCTCTGCTACACTGGGCCAGTGTGGGCTCTTCTGTACCCCAGTGTCAGAGCTGTGGGTCCAGTGCTGTTCCTGGCTCTGGGCAAAGTCCACAGACACGGTACCAGCCCTGCTTGCCAGCACCAGAGAACATAAATCCTACAGACGCACAGGGGTGTATGTCTCCACCAGCTGGACTAGTGAAAGGGATGCACCAGATAAGCTTCATCTCAGAGGAATGCAGAGGTCCTATTTGAGCCTGGGATAGGGCACCCAACCAGGTACTGCCAGTGGAAGGGCAGACACTGCTGTTGGCAGGAAGCGCTGACTAGGTCCACGTGAGGGGCACTGAGACTGTTGAAGGGCAAAGGTGGTATTGGCTGCAGCCCTACCAGAAAAGGATTTAAACCAGAGTGGCTATGACCTACTTGTCCCTTCACTGGCCTGCAGCACTTCAGCAGGTCTGGATACTGCCTGCAGAGAAGAAAAAGGACAGACCCAAAGGACCTTTCTGTGTGACCCTTGACCACTCACCAGATCTGCTCTCAGCAAATCAGGGGACCCAGCTCGCAACCTGAAGCCTTCTTGGCTGTGTGTTCGGAGCCAGGCTGATCATTCCTGCAACTCAGCATAGCTGCCTTTGGGTCAACTCAGCTCAAGGTTATTTTTTGATGCCTTGGGTTGGGATAACTAAGGACTGAGCCCAGGGCCTTTGTACTGACCTCCATGCCCATGCCTTTTTACATTTTTAAACTTTGAGACAGGTTCTAAGTTTCTAGGTTGTCCAGGCTGAGCACAACTTTTGATCTTCTTGCCCTGGCCTCCCAGAGTCCTGGGATCACAGGCATGTGCCAACATGCCCTGCTCCACTTGCTTTTTGAAGCCATGTGGACTTGGGTGTGTACTTCTGCAGAGAACCTACTGAGCCTACAAGCTGTTTCTGAGGCAGTTCAGCTGGGCCTTGTCCCTGTGATAAATCTCTGGCAGAAACTGGGAATGACAGCAGCATATAAAATAACTGCCCAAGGGAAAACTCAGCCTCCTGACACCACGTCAAGATAGCGAATTCACACCTAGCCACTGGGGAGGTGAAAGTCCAGTTCCACATTAAGCTATTAATTTCCCACACCTGGGCTCTGGGTAGACAGTGCAGTATGCCTTTGGTCTCCATTGGGTGGCAGGTGGGCTCACTGAAGCAACCTCCTGGTCTGCCAGTCTTCCTGGCCTCCCAACAGCTGCCCCACACCTCTGCTCATCTCCGTCCCTCAGAGACGGCCTCCATTCTTACGCAATGCCCTCCATTCTGGTACAAAACTCATTGGGCACCTCAGAGGCCGATGCCTTTGCATCCCACTTCATACCGATTTGGTGTATGGCCCGGCACATGGTCCCAAACCCCTGACCTGTGGTGTCAAGGGCCTCCAGTAAACCGGGTACCCCGACAGTGCCTCTCATCTAGTCCTCATGCAGAAGGTGTATTGTTTCTCTGTTTCAGAAAAGGAAATGGAGCTC
Organism: Myocastor coypus; assembly: GCA_004027025.1. NCBI lineage: Eukaryota > Metazoa > Chordata > Mammalia > Rodentia > Myocastoridae > Myocastor > Myocastor coypus. The sequence continues at coordinate 47,704 of PVJA010002211.1, read as the reverse complement.
TGGATAGGAACCCTTTCTTTGAACCACTATATAGGCAGTGGCTACGGCTCTGTTACTAAGCCTGCGCTCTTTACGTCTTGCCCCTGTCCCCCATGGACTCAGAGCTGGTCCTCTGTGTCTTGACCTTTTCAGCTGTCAGAGATGCCAACAAGCTGCAGGCAAAGCCCAGCTCAGGCTGCAGGTGCACTTCCTTGCAGGAGGCTTCACTGCCAAGCACGCTAGCAAAGCCACTTCTTGGGGCGTTGGTGCCCTCTGCTGGCTAAAGACTAAAACATTAACCAGAGGCTATGCTCTTTTTCAAAAAAAAAAAAAGACATTTCCATCCATATCATCCTTAGCTTTGCCCATCTACCTGCTCATCCAACTAGGATTCATCCATCTATGGCTCCACCCATGCATCCAACAGCCCACCCACCATCTGACCTTCTGTCCACCCATCCACTCACCCATCCTCCCATCCAAACTTCTGTCCACCCATCCACCCATCTGCCCACCCACCCACCATGTGACCTTCTGTCCAGCCACCCATCCATTCCCCCATTGACCTTCCTTCCATCCAGCCTCTCTACCCCAATTTCACTAGTATCCTGTAGACACCTCCCACTTCTGCCAGGCCCCTCAGCACTCCTGGCTCCTACTCTGCATCAGACTCTGCTCAGACATGTGCCATAGAGAAGGAAATGGAGAAGGCCCCCATTTGTGCCTCTCCCCTCTTTGCAGGGCCCCTTCACATCCACTGTATTCTTTGTCTGCACAGAAGCCCTCAGCCTGTTCAACTGATGAGGAAACTGAAACACAGAGAAGCCAAGAATTTTGGTATAACCTGCGTTTGGAAGCAGAGAGACTGGCTCTAAATCAGAGCACTGTCATTTCCTAATTCTGCCACCTATGGAGAGCTTTTAAAGGTCTCTGAACCTCAGCCCTTTATCCATGAAGTTACCTTATTTGTCATGTACCAGTTATGGAAATAATATGTGCCAGACTTTCAGGGCACGTCAGTGAATATGGAAGGAAATAAGGTTCTGGGCCTCTGAACCTCCCACTGTGTTGTTATGATAAAGTTTAGGCACAGCGAAAATGTCCCACTATGCCGTGGCATTGCCACTTATATCATCTCACTGTTATTATCTCTTCAAGGAACAAGGATTAGGAGATACTTTCCTGGGAAAAGAAAAGATAAGAAGATGGTTGACATAATATTTTAGAAAGCAACACACATTGGCATTAAGCACATGGAATTTGGAACTGAACTCCCTGGTTCTAAACCCCATCACTGTTACTTGAGAGCTATGTGATCTTTGGCAAGTAATCACCTCTTGTTTTGTTTTCTCACCAAAATAAGGATAATAATTCAACACATATTTATCATTTGTCTAATATGTGGCCATAGAGTGTCTTGGAGACCCAGCAAAAAACAAGACAGGGAAAGCCCATCCTGTCATGTGGGGATGTGATGATTGCATGAGTCATTATGTGCTAAGCATTTAGGAGGGTCCTAAGTCACAGCATGCATTGCCTGTTTACGAAGGCTCCATGGATGTCATTTACTCTTGCCCTCTCTTGCTGCTGCTCTTTGGCCATGTGGAGCTGAGAGAGGAGTAGGCAGAATGTGGAATGGGGACCCGGATGCTGAGGTCAGAGTGAGGTGGGTTTATCACTCAGCAAAATGGAAACATTAACAGCTAAGCGGCGCCATGATGAAGCAGAGAGCAGCCCAACAGTGAAGCTGTGCAAGTGTGGGTGGAGATCCCACGGGAGCACCTCCCTTTTGATGAGTTGGCACAGAGGCCACTTAAACCTCCTTTCTTAGTCAAAAGCCTCCATTTTTCTGGGCGAATAGACAGTGGCTTTTAACACCCTTGGAGGAACCCCAAATATAGAGAGCAAATGTGGAACCACCCCCTTAGAACTCACCAGAGCATCACCTGCATGCCCTGAGCCCAACCCTAATCCTTTGCCTGTTTCTCAGTTTCTGGCAGGGCCGAGGAGACCAGTCTACAACCTGAGCATCCTTCCAAGGAACTGCAACCCAGCCCTGGACATGCCCTGCTCTACACCTCACCTCAGCAAACTGCAGCATAGGGCACCCAGACTGAGACACACTTTCCCACCCAAGCCTGCCTAGACTGCAGGCTCTTGAACATGACAAATGGTGATTGCTGTATTAGGCTTCTCTGTGGAAGATGGTTTTCCATCATTAGGGAGCTAAGCATAACACCCCTCTACTTGTCTCCCCAAGAGTCCGAAGAGCTAACATGCTCTAAAAACATAAGACATGTGTCTTACATACCTGCATCACTTTGTGCGAGTTACTTACCTGCCCTGAACCTCAGTTTCCTCTTCCATAAATGAGTACAGTTGCAACATCTGGAAAATACGAACTGAGTCCCAGCACCTCCAGACACCTGCCCCTTCTCCTTAGGGTAAGACCCAAATCCCCAAGTCGGGTATTTAAAGCCCTTTTTCATCTGGTTTTGCAGATTCCTCCAGCCTCTTCCCCTTCCTTATTCCCAGCCACAGGAAACAGGGCATTCTCTGTGTCTCTAGACAAATGGAGATCCTGCCTCTCCCGCACCTTCCTCTCCTTTCCACCTGGTGAACTGCCACAGATACTCCAGGTGCAGTCATGTGGTCCTTCCTGCCTGAAGTTCTCTCTTCTGGTCTCTGTGACCGCTTTGCTCTTTCTTCTGTCAAAGCTGCTATTGACAGTGGCCTGCCAGCCTGGACACACAGAGAATCTGGCTACAGGGGAGATCGAAGCCTTGGCCATGGACATTGGATGGACAGTAGGGTACAATGCTGGACTGGGGCCTAGCTAGTTTCCAGAGGTCTCTGGAAATCCAAGGCTAAAGGTGTCTAGCTGCGTTGTCTTAGTTACTTTTTACTCATTGTTGGGACAAATACCTGACACCCAAAATGAAGGAAGGAAAGGTTTATTTAGCTCACAGTTTGTGGAGGTTTCAGTCCATATTTGGCTGGCCCAAGGCTGAGTGGAACAGGACAGAGAGCATCCAGTGCATGGCGGCAGAACAGCAACAAAAATGGTGACAGAGACAGCCAACCAAACAGGGCAGCAGAGAGCAACAGCAACAGCAACAGCTCTAGTCTCTCTCTCTCTCTCTCTCTCTCTCTCTCTCTCTCTCTTTATATTCCATTATTCCATTGTGGCTCTCCACTTCAGCCTCCACCTTAGGCTACACCCATAATCCTTGAAGTACTTAGACCCATAATCCCATCAGTACTAAAACCCATAATTCCAGGGATCACGGCTCAAGTCTCAAACTCTAGAAGTCCCTGCCCCCTGACTCATGAGGCTTTGCGGGGACAACTAAACATAAACCACAACATGCATGGTGGACAGGCTCCAGAACTAAGGTATCTCCCAGATTAACTGTGGAGATGTGGGCCCAGTGTCTGAGTCCAGACCTGCCTTCTAGCTGGCCATGATGACACTGGCCTTCTAGGCAGGTAGCCCATATCTGCATGAATCCTGTACCCCTGGTCTCTGCACATTTGCTTCTGTGGTCTTCTTTCCACAGACACTCCCTCCATCTGCTCCAGAGAAGGACTTTCCCATCTGCCTGCCCAGAATCAACTGCATGTGCCCTGCCTCCTGCCTTCTATGGAGAGAAGCTGTGCCAAGCCCTTTCACCCACCTCCCCTCTTTGCCCTTTCTTCCCTTTCCAGGCCCAGGAGGCTGACTCATGCAGACAGCATCCAGGGGGCCTTGTGCCTCAGGGTCCTGCTAGAATTAGCCAGTGAGAAGCTCTAGCAGGACACTAGAAGGCCAGGGGACATCACCTTTGATTTCTAGCTCCTGAATTCTCCCCAACAAGGACACTGCAGTCTGGTTGTATCCTTTCATCTAAAGTCACTGCTTTTTTGGATGCAGCCACTGTCTTCTTCTGGGGTCCTGAAATCTCCCTTTCTAATATCCATTGGACCTAGAAAAATAATAGCTCTTCTGCCATTAAATTTGATCACTGCCGTATTCTGTATGGCACCACCACCTAAGGCCTCTCAAATTACCCCAAATTGACTACGTGAGGTCCCTGACTCATGTCAAGAGTAGCCTAGAAAATAGAGCCTCCAAACACAATTGTGGCTTGATTTAGTCCTATATTTGTGCAATAGTGGGATGATCTCTCTGCTGGGAGAAAGAAGATAAAGAAAATGGTCATACAGGTGGGGGTATATGTGGGTTGGACCTGAGCCAGACTTCAGATCATGCATTACTGCAGTGCTTAGCTGTGATACTGACTGTAGTAATAGTGGAGGCATCTGGTCTTGCCTTATAGAGTGTGTTTACAGTTGTAAGTCATCAAACAACAGGGATATACTCTAAAAAGTGTGGTCTTAGGCAGTTACATGGTTGTGTGACTTATATTTTACTACATGTTTAGGCTATCTGACACATACCATCATATGTATAGCCTTTCTCTCACCATTATGCATAAACATACATAAGGAAAGAGAAGTTTAAACTTAAAACCACATAATCAAAGACACATGAACAAAAGAAGGGTTGCATGACAGCTCAGCAGTTCCATATGTCCAGGTGGTAAGGGTGGAAGGTGACTGAGGCCCACGCCTGGGATCAGACTGTAGTATGGCAGCTGCCCTCTTGCCCAGTCTCTGATACTAAAAAACAGCACTGACAGGGCAGCAGTGACACCCCAAGACATGAGGTGTAGACGTTTAGGTGACATGAGTAGAGCTGCAAATTTAGAATCCACAAATTTCCATGAATCCCTGTTGCCAGCAGAGGCAGGCTCCTGATGTTCTGAGTACCTTTTCTTCATGAAAGCCGCTCAGGGCTGGTATCTGGGGTAGTGGTTCACAGTATCTGTGTTTCCTTGTCATTCCAGCAGGCCACAGCCAGGGCTCCAGCCCAGCCTAGAGAAAAAGCCCAAGATCTGTATCCTAAGCTGATATTCTATACAATTAAAGACCATAAGGCCTTGCCAACTTGGATCACTATTGCAAGAATTTAAACCAAGGCGGAAATTATAACTCAGCTGGGCTTGTTCACAGATATGGTGCTCTAGCTGAGTTGGGAATGTTTTGATTTGTCATTTGGGAATAGTTTTAATTATCTACTAGGTTAATTGAAGTTTAGACCCAGTGAGTTTTGTGGGACAAAAATGACCTTTCAGAACCTTCTTGAAGCAGGAATTGGGAAGACTCTAGAAGCTCAGAGAAGGAGGCATGTCAGGAGCAGAGAGTGTCTATGTAGGCCACTTATCCCAAAGAGAAGCTGGAGGACACTCCCCTCATCAGAGCAGTGAGGAATGTGTTATGGGTTGGGGAGCCACCTCACACTGAAGGACTTCCTGGCGGCTGTCCTCTGTAGGCCAAAGATGGCTGTGTAGGATACCGTAATGAAAGCTTCCTGATCTCACTGTGGGTAATGGGATCTCAGATGGATAGAAGCACTTGATCATCACAAATAGGCAGGCATCACAACAAGCTGCAGGTACAGAGCTACGGAAGCATTTCAGTGATCCATGGAAGGCATTAGCAATCACAGTCACTCTGAATGGGGGTGGGGATAGATGGCTGCCTTGGAAGATTTTACTTGGCACATACAAAAAGAAACTATCCTGACTTGTGCTTGTGTGTGTCTCTCCTCTTAGTTCCTAAACTGAGCAGTTCCAGAGGCTCACAGCCCTCAGTTGTGGTGGCAGGATTCTACTCTCCTTAGAGAAAAGTGTGTGCCATGACTCTCCCTCCAAGGGGGACCTGTTGCATTTAACAGGACAAAATCGGAGGAAAGAGTTTGAGCATCCCGAAGGTTACTGGACACTTACTCTTACTGTCCCTGATGGCTAAAGAGCCACAATGTCGTGAGGGCCTCTGATAGAGTAGGAAGGCAGAGTAAAAGGGGGGGGGCAGTGGAATTAGGCCTCACCCTTCCGTGACTTTCCCATCTCCAGGATGAAAACTGGGAGGAAACACACAGAAAATAGTGCGGTGGGCTCATTTCCACTCCCAAATTGTCTGATTGAAAAGGCTGACGTTTCTGCTATGGAATAAGTGGGGAAACTGTGCTCCCTAGTGGTGCAGGGGGCCATGTATGCCTAATACCAGTCACTCCTGTAGTCACAGCCCTTGGACAGGGAAGAATGGAAGAAAGACAGAAGGCACAGACTCAGTGGAAGAAACTTTGCTGCCCATGGTCTCAAACTGAGTGGTTTGGAGCACCTACTTCTTCCTGAGAACACAATAATTCTTCTAAGTTGAAATCCAAAACTCCTTTGGGCTCCCCCAGACTCTTGGATCAATGGGCAGAGAAGAAACCTGCATGTGCCCATGCAGCGCAGCCTGGCTACCACAAAAGGCTTGGTTTCTGCCTCACAGGGACAGGAGGACAATGGTGAGAATGCAACATACAACTGACGCCTTGCTACTTCCTCGCCTACTCTCTGACCAATGGTAAGCAGGGCTAGCAGGGCAATTCAGTATTTGAGAAAGATGTTTTGGGTCACCCGAGAGAAGTGCATCACCTCAGGTCATAATGAGCGGATGGCTCGCGACCTTGATCAAGAGAGCAGCCAGCAGTAACCACATGTCATATCCATTGTTTCTCTTATTTTTTCTTTCTTTTTTTTTTGGTATGTGTGTGAGCTCAGCCCACCCTGGGGGCAGGGCTGGCACAGCATGTGCTGCCAGAGATTGAACCACAGTCCCTACACACTTGTTAAGCTGCCTTAAGCAGGTGGTTTAGACCACTGAGCTATCTCACCAGCCCGAGTCCATTATTTCTTTGTACCCACTTTCTCTCACAGAGCATGGCTCTGGTGACTGGTTTATACAGGCTTCACGTGGTTGTAAGTGAGCTGACATTGCCTTGCCAACAGTGTTGCTGAGACCTCATATATCCTCCATTTTGGGGCAAAAGTTTCCCCTAGGCAAAGGACAAGAAGAAATACCAAGAGACAAAGATCATACGGGGCCATATTGTCCACTTTGCCCACCAGGCATATGCACCACCTCACACTCAGTGCCCTGACCTGGCAGGCTGGTTTGTACAGAGACATCAGCAGACATCTCTGCCTGCTAGCCTCTGGGTAGCTTTGGCAAGGAGGGTCTTGGTAGACAAATGTGAAGATTTATTTCCATTGCTGCCTCAATGCGGGGATGACTAAGACTGTTGTACTCCTTCACAGAAGGTCACTGCCCCACCAAGGAAGCCTCCTCTCAAGTCTTCATCTTTCCAGGTTCCAGTAGCAGCTCCCTCCCTGTGGACATAACTCTCTGCCACAGCTGCCTCTGGGTGCAGCACTATCCTCCCTGACTGGCTTTTTCCCTGCTTCAAACATGTGAGAAACAGAGATGCTTTTGTTCTCCAATCATGTGATCACACGTGATCATTTGCTCCCAGGGACAGTGCTGATGACCCTGGCTACTGGCATTCATTACCAAATGCTTTTCCACTCCTGCATCAGCCTCCTGGTGTGATTAGCAGTATCTCTGCTGGTAAATGAGGGAACTGACACTCAGGGAAACTGTCTGACTGTCCCAAGGTCACTCAAAGAGTGAGTTATGGGCTGAGGATTCCAGCAGAGGTCTGCAGATGCCATAGATTCCTCCAGTTGCTGTACCAGAGTGACTTGGACTGCCCTGGGATGATGTCATACCGCTCCCTCCACCCAAAGCATCCCCTATGACTGCATACTGCCTTGGGTATCTAGGAGTCAGCTTCATCCTGGGTCTCTGCTACTCAGCAGCCACTCTGGGCCAGGAATCTCAGTGAGTCTTGTCCACCATCAGTGAGAAGACTCTGCAGTGACGTCCCAAAGACAGGGTTTTAGATCAGTGAGCAGAGTATGGAGGGCAGCAGGAGGGAGAGGGTAGGCATTAGGGGAGAAAGTGGAGGCAATAGAATGGAAAGGAATGGCCCTGGTGGAGCCATGAGCTGGTGGTAAAGTGCATAGAGAGGCCCGGGCTCTGGCTCCTGCAGAAGGTGACTTGCATCTTTAAACTTACCCAGACTGTCAATTTCTTCAGTGTTACATGCTTAGGATGGACAGACTATAAGGTGCCCCATGACGCCTGCCTCCTGGTATTCATGCTGCCCATGAGTGTGGGCGGGACTTGTCACTGGCTTCCAACTATAGAACATGACAAGAGTGACAATGTTGTGTTATCTGGTGCTGTATTATATAACACTGCCTTGCTAGCAGACTTGGCATTGCTGGTGTTGAAGAGGCCAGATGCTGTGGACCCCACAGCCCACAACCTGGGAGTGGGGTACTGGAAGCCCATCTTCCCCTAGTGTAGGTAAGAGCCCAGCTCAGCCTGCCCAGGGTCCTGTCCTCATACAAAAACCTAAAGGGATGCTGTTTGAGGCATATGTTTGGGGTAATTGCCTACCACAAACTAATACAGTATGTCATTTTTAAATGTTGGGTAAGTTAGAAAAAAGTAGATTATTGGATGTTAAGCAGGATATAGTAAAATTTATATACTTACACTTCTAATTGATACTAACATTACTGACAATGGTGAAAGTTTTCAAATATATGCAAAGATAGGAATAACAGCGTGATGAACACCATGGCCTAGATTTTAAAATTTCGATTTAGCTATACTTCCTTTATCATTCCCTATTTTGTATGATAATATCAAAATAAACAGTGAACATAATGTTATTCCCTCCATATACTTTGAAATACAAGTTTGAAAATAACAGCCAATTTCTTACATAACTATGCTGTCATTATCACCCTAATGAATTTAAAAATAACCTCGTACTAGCTAATTCCCCATCCACTCAAATGTCTCTGATTATCTAAAGGGTATTTGACATTAATAAATCTTGGTTCCCTGTAATAAGAGATTTTAGAACATTTTTCTCTTTGACCCAGCATATCTATTCTGGAGTGTTTATCAGAACAGAAAATCCAGGATGAAAAAAGCATGCTATTCATTAAATAATTATTCATTGTGTAAGAAGTTGCAACCAACCAGAATTTAGTGGGTGAGTCGTGGTGTGCCCTGGAAAATAAAGCCCCATCCATTGGCCCACAAAGGGGAAAGGTAGGGTTGGAAAGTAGTTGTGGGGTGCTGGGGGATGGGGAACTTGAGGAACTGGCAGAGGGAAGCTTCTACCCCTAGAAGGAGCAACAAGGAAAGGAAGGAGGTGGTGATACCAGAGCCCAGAAACCGAGACACACAGGGAAGGATGTCCAGAGAGATCAGGATCAGTAAGGAGATGCAACTAACCACAAGGCACAGTCCAGAGCAAGGAAGAGGGAGAAATCCTGTCTTCTTTCTTTTCGGGGGTTTTCCATGCCCTACAAGTGTCTCCTATTGGCTAAGTCCATCCAGAAGCCTATGCAAGGAGATGCCAAGTAGTGAAGTCTTCAGGGTCAGCTCTGCAATACAAAGTCTCTCTCTCCTTTTCTCCAACCCCAGCCCACCCCTAGGTGCTCATCTCCTTTTCTCCAACCCCAGCCCACCCCTAGGTGCTCATCTCCTTTTCTCCAACCCCAGCCCACCCCTAGGTGCTCAATCTAGGAAGTTCAGGAAATGTGTCTGAGAATAAATAAGCATACTTCTAGCACGTGAACAGGGGCCCTGAAGTCCTTCCAGGACAAGATTGGGGCTAAATAAAATAATGGCAAAAATTACTATAGCCATTCAATGTGTTTCTTGATGATTGCAATTACAATCAGAAAGATTGCATAACAATACAATAGTACTTATACTGAATTATAACACAAATAGCATCACACATTGTTACATTTTCTGTAAAACACCTGTCACTTTCTGCTGTACTTACTTATCATGTTTACTGTGCGTTGACTACCACACTCTTCCACATGCTTCTAGAAAATGAGCTCTGAGGGCAGCAAAAATCTCCATGCTTTTCATTTGTCGATGTAGCTCAGGTGTCTAAAGAGTTCCTAAAACACAGAGAGATTGGGAAGAAGATGCAGGAAGTATAGTGGGAGAAGAAGGAAAGATGGAAGATGCTACTGACTTGGAAGCGGGTTCTTGGTAAATAAGAGTTGAATGAATAAATGAGGCAAAGAATAAAACACAACATACTTTTGGCAAGATTATTGTTCCAGTGCACCGAAATGGAGTATGTGCAATGCTAGTACATAGTAGGGACTTACAAAAATTAATTTCCCTGGGGAAAGAGAGAAAGATGCAGGAGGAAAGTCTATGTAAACCCCTTGGACTTGGCCGGCAAGATGGCTCAATGGTCTAAAGCGCCTGCCTGCTTAGGACAGTTTAGGCAACTGCAGGGACTGTGGTTCATTCCCTGGCACCATATGCTGTGCTAGCTCCACCACCAGGGCAGGCTGAGCCAGCCAGCCATAACACAAAGAAATAAAGTTTTTTTAAATTAAATTAAAAAAAAAAGCCAGGCCACAGTGGCACACACCTGTAATCCCAGCACTTGGGAGGCTGAGACAGGAGGATCGGTGTGAACTTGAGACCAGACTGAGCTATAAAAAGTGAGCTCCAGGCCAACCTGAACGTCATAGTGAGACCCTGTTTTAGTTACTTTTCACTCGTTGCTGGGACAAATACCTGACACTCAAAATGAAGGAAGGAAAAATATATTTAGCTCACAGTTCGTGGAGGTTTCAGTCCATATTTGGCTGGCCCAAGGCTGAGTGGAACAAGGCAGACAGCATCCAGGTCATGGCGGTGGAACAGCAACAAAATGCTGGCAGAGGCAGCCAACCGAACACGGCAGCAGAGCAACAGCAACAGCTTCAGTCTGTCTCTCTGTCTCTTCTTTATATTAAATTCAGGCTCTCTGCCTTAAGATATCCGCCCTAGAACACACCCATAGTCTCAGCCTTACTCAGACCAATAATCCCACCAGTACTGAAACACAATCCCAGGGATCATGAATCAAGTCTCAATCTATAGAAGCCACACCCTGTGACTGCATGAGGCTTTGCGGGGACAACTAGACATAAACCATAACAGACCCTGTCTCAAAAAGACAAAAAAAAAAATCCCTTGGACTGAAATCATGTCTCCACATAGGTGTCCACACCAAAAGGAATATATTAAAAAAAAAAAACCTCCATCTAGTTCCCCAAGACTCACTGTGACAACTAGCCTGTCTGCCACTTATTTGGCCTATGCCCTGTGTCCAAATGTACCTAGTCTCTCTGGGCCATACTTTATCACTGAAGTAAGAATAATAGTAATATCTCTCTTGGAGGATTGACAGAGTAGCGCCCCACACAGGGAATAATGCTGCTTTCTGAGATGTTCCTCCTTCCCACCTCCTGGGAATGCCAGTTGGTCTGGAACTGTCCGCAGTGCTGAAGACATCCTCTCCCCTTCCTCTTTTCCTCCTTCCTCTCAATATGTGGCTCCGTCTGAAAAGTTTTAATTTTCCAAGTGGCTTCTTCAGGCTCTTAAGGGGGTCAGGGAGGGAATGGACCACATATGAGGCACTCTGCAAGCACAGCCTCAGGAAGTTCATAGCAGCTGGAGTGGTAAGAGTAGAGGCTGTGCTGAGAATAGGAGTCCCCAGGCTGGAACCTACTCAGAGAGCATGACTTGGTGTAGGAGGTTTAGAATCTACAAAGAGACAGGAATCAGCTCCAAGAGCTCATTATGACAAGTGAGTGCTTACTTGAAGAAAGGGACAAAGGTCCAAGTTGGGTCAGGAGGGCAAATGTTGCCTGCAGGGACTGCAGGGTCCCTGACTCACAGGAGTTCTCCATTTCCCTCCTGTGGGTTCCTATCACCTTCCCAGTTTAGTTGTTTGCCTCTTTATGCAGCTATAACCATAGCCATATTCATCTTTGGGTTATGGTACTAGGGAGGTGACTAACTCTGTGAAGTTGGCCCCCTAAACCAAGAAGCCAGTGCCTAACCCTCAGGGCCCATCTCCCAGGGTCTAAAATTACAAGCCACATTCCCAGAAGGTGACATGTTGACCTGATCTGGGCAGAGTTGGAGACACTGGAAGCTATCACACTCTTGGGAAAAGATTATGAGAAGAAACTTGCCTCTTTACACAGAGAAAAGCCACCTATTTTTTTATTTTTATTGACATGTAGAACAACAGAGCTGAAGGATCATGGAGACTTAGATACTGACTACAGCTCTCCCTATTCAAACAGGAAATCTGAGGCACAGAAATGAGTGGGAATGCTGTGTCATAGACCAGGGACACAGCTGGGGTAAAAACCAGCTCCTGCCTGGCCCAAAGCAGGTCTGCAATGGACCTGTGGCCTCTGTGAGCCCATGCCAGCCATTTATGTGGCCGGCTGGATCTCAAGCCAATGGTGCCAGCTGCCATTTTACAGGGCTAGAGGACCTCCATCCTCCTTTCCTTTATGCACCACAATCTCCTCATCTAGACACAGAGGAAGTGATTTACATATTCATGTCTCCATGGAATTTTTAGCTCATCATGATATTCTAGATATTAATAAAAAAGAAAGGATTTTTGTTTTGTAGTTGGAAGGTTGGAAGTCAAATTCCAGTTCTCAACTTTGGTGAGACCTTAGACAAGTTGTTAGCCCACAGTTTCCTCCTTTATATGTGGAGGCAAGAAATGTCTTCCTGTGGACTCAGGGATTATCAGGCCAAAAAAAAGTGCATCACAGGTGCCTTGACAAGACAGGCTGAGAGGAGAGGTGACCGTCAGCACATGCTTGTGTTACCATCTGGAAATGACTGGCTCTCCGCGAGTCGGAGCTTATCCAGCTGAGCTAAAGGATTCAGGTCAGAGCTGGGATGAGCCTTATCCTGGCTGTCTGGGTACGAATAAGAGCACCAAAACAGAGGTGCAGGAGAGACCTAGAGGCGGCAGAAAACCAGCCCTCCCAAGTCATGGGAACTGGGAGAAGCATAGCCGGGAGAAGCATAGTGTTGCACACAGGCTGGAGGCGGAGGTCTGGCCTGCCCTGTTGAAGGGCTGCTTTTCTAGATGGGGATCACTGAGGCCTAGTGTGGAGCTGAGACTCAGACCTTCTCAGACCTCCCCCTCCTTGACCAGCTTTACAGTCCACCTGCCTAATCTCAAAATTCCAAAGACTAAGATGTCAGGGTGATCATGATGCTAACTATTCCATTTAGTAAATGCTTACTTAACCCCATTTAAGACGCCATACACACTTTTGTTTTTTTAACTCCTCTGGGTAGTTATTCTCATCTCCCTCAGAAACCTACCCAAGAAACCGAGGAGTCTTCTGTGTTATTCCTTGCGCCCCTCCACACGCAGCAGTGTTTGAAGAGCTGCTCCACACCCGCTACTGTTCCTGGCACCTGAGGCATTGCCTCACTCTCCTGAGCTGCACTCATGGTGTGAGGCTGGTGAGGGAAGGAGCTGTGCCTCCTCTGGGCAGCCCTATCTGGGCCTCACTTACCCACAAACAGACCCCCAATCCTGCCTACTGCCTGAGCTCATAGCAAGTGTTTCTGTTGGCTGAGATATGCCTCCCTACTAGCATGACAGGTTCCTCAGGATGAGGTTGGATCTTATTCCTTCCTGCAATCCCTGCCCATAGACTTCCAGCTGCATAAGTAGTGTGGGCAGAAAGATGCCGCTGAGTCCTCTGGTGGAGAATATCAATAGCAGGGAGGCAGGCAGAGGCCAGGGAAGAGTGGCAAGGCCTCAGGGTGAGCAAGGCTCTGGACCAGCAGGATGAAGTGAGGAATGGCATGGTGCAAATGTCCTAGTCCAGGAGGTCACTTGTGGGGTAAGGGATTAGCTGAGCAGACTTGGGTCACACCCTATCTTTCTAGTAACTCTATATCAGCTTACCTAGGTTTCTCTCTTTGCATAGTATGGATAGAACAGGACTGAGAAGATCAGAGATGGGATGTGAATGCACATTACATGCTCTGCATAATGAGCACAGCCAATAAGCGACCTGCCAGAGGGTCCTGCTGCTTTTAGGCTATGTATGTACATGATGTTAGAGCTCCAGCTAGGTGAAGTCCAGGAGAATCAGGGCCAGGGTACTAGACTTAGAGGAAGAGGTAGAGGAGGCTCAGAAGGAACCAGGAAAACTTGTCTGCCTTACAACAGAGGAAGAAGCAATGGTCATAGGATAAAAGAGGTACACTTTTAAAAAAGAAAAAGGAAGAAAAGACAGACAGAAGAAAGAAAAGCTTTACTTTAAGTACCAGACGTGATGTCACTTAATCATCATGAAGTAGCTTTTACTGCTAGATTTTACAGAGGCAGCAAGTAAGGTTCAGAAAGCTTTATAGGTTGGTCCAGGGCCACAGGGACAGAAACAGAGTCAAGGCTGGCCAGGTCTGTGCCTGTAGCCCACATGCTGAGACACTGTGCTTCAGCCCAGGACTTTGAACATCAGACGGCCGGGAGCCAGTACTTGGAGGCCGTGTGTGGGAGAAATCCTTGGAAATTATGGCCCAAGCCTCTCATTCCACTTTCACTGGGAGGGGGTGTCTGCCTCACAATAACCCAGGAGAGGCTGGCAGAAAATGCTAGAAAGCAAAGCCTGTTCACATTCCCTTCCCCAGCACTGCTGACGGGCTTGTGCCCTGAATGCTGGGACTGGACACTGCCACAAAGGACTTGCCTGCTCTTCCAGGGCCTGCGGTGACATGTTCGCAGGCAGCCAAGGACAGCTCCCTCCCTATTGCTTCTCTCAACAATGTTTTGGGGTGTCCTCCTATGGGCTACTTTCCTCCCCCTTCTGGTGTTGGGCATAGGGACTTTCACTGTGGAGGTGCTGGATCCCTGGGACTGTGATCTCGCCTTTGCCTGTTTCCTCCCTCATGTGGCTGTCCAGCTGGCTGTGGGTAAAGTCAAGCAGGACCCCTCCTTGTCACTGGGCTCACAGCTGGTTTCTGTGGTCCTTCCCACAGGCTGCAACATCTCCAGCTGGCCTCCACCCACATTCTGGACACATCCATGCAGCAAGTGCAGCCCCTGGGTAAGGTCACACACTTTCCAGGAGGGGGTCTTCCAGCCCACAGCTCCATTTTGGCTTGTATTGGTATTTGACCCCAAGGCACTATGTATGAGAGCTAACTCATTATCTACTCATCTATCCATCAGCCACCCAACCATTCATTCATCCATCCATCCATTCATCCATTTATCTACCCATCTGTCCACCACCATCCATTCTTTTACCCACCACTCCATCTACCCACCCACCCCACTCATCGACCTCTATCCATCCATACATCACCCATCCATCCAATTCACCCATTCAGCCACCCCCATTTACCCATGTCTGCCCATCCACCTGCCACCCATCTGTCCCTCCAACCGCCTGTCTATCACTCATTCATTCATCCATCCTGATGCAAAGAAGAATTATGACACTTCCTGTAGAAGACCAAGTCAACAGCTCTTTGTAGCACCAGGGTTGACTGACTAGGCATTTCTCAGTTGGCAGGGCTAAAGCATCCACGGAGACTTTCCCATCTCTCAGATCTCCTAACAGTCACCATAGCTCTGTTACTAGGCCATTATCTTCCACAGGCACTGCTGGAGAGCTGAAATCCACAAAGACTCAATAAGTTGCCTATGGTCACACAGGGAAGCAGTGTCTGAGCTCATCCTGAGCACAAGTCTTCCCACTGCAAGTGCAGGATTTCTTTTCCTAGAGGAGAGTGAGAGAGCACGAGGCCCATATCATTCTGACTCCTCACTCCTCCATCCTGTGCATCAAATCTGGTAAGACTGTGCCGATGTCCATGTGCCAAAGTATAGAGATGTGCACACTGCAGGCAAGTCCCTTTAGCACACACCTGGTGACAGTTACTGCTGCTAGTTAGTAGTAGAGGTTTGACTGGGATTATCCACCTCCTTTCCCTGCCCTAAATCTTCTGTGCCCCTCCCTCCTCCTGACTGGGCTCTCCCTACTCTGTCAACCCCAGTCACAAGCCAGGCCACTCCCGGCATTTCCTGGAGCACACACAGCTTTGTTAGGCTGTCCTTGACTGCGCACTCTTTTCTCCTTGGGGTGCTCTTCTAGGTCCTCTACCCCACCCAGCTTTGCCGAGCTAGATCTTCTTTGTCCTTCAAAATGACTTCTGCCGTCAAAGTGAGACTTCTTACTCATGCTTCTCAGACACATGGTACGGTTCATAGTCCCATCTCTTCTCTCCTAGGCAGATGTGAGCCCTAACAAATCTCCTGGGAGAGGGACAAAGGTGAAACCTTCATCCAGTGTTTATTTGGCCCAGGCACTGTGCCCAACCCCAGGGCTATGGGAGAGAATGGAACATTGCTATACCATAGGTAGGAGTTCCGAGCTTCACCCCTCAGGAGGTAGCTAGGCAATGTGTTCCCATTGTCCAGAGGAATTGCCCAGAAAGTGAGCATAGCAGTAGAGTGAAGGCACCACTATGCAGTGACTCCCACCTGTCCCTGTCCCCTCACAGCTACGTAGCCCCTGAGCAGCCTCCTGGCGTTGGCTGGTGAGACCTTCTTTGTTCTCATCAAGTGAGACTGTCTTGGCCTGAGCCATCTCTGGTTCTCTTAGTCCCCCTACAGGGACTTACTGTGGCAACCAGCAGGGGCTTTCCCTGTGTCCAACCTCTAGGACCCTGGTGTTCCTTTTCACCTATAGTCAGGAGGTCTATTTGAGACCCCAGGAAGAGGCCTATGACCTGGGAGGAGACTCAGATGCCAGTGCTTCAGGCTTTCACCTGCATTGAGGGGAGGGTGTGGGATCATCCCCAAGGGCCCTTCAGCTATAGAAACAAAGGCTCCCTGGAGTTTAGTTGCTGTGTTCCTGAATCCTGAAAGGGGGCAGTCTTTCACTCCCAGCTCATCCCAGACTCTGGTTATCCCTCAGGACCCCTACGCACTTTGGGGATACTGAGGCTAGATTTGGCATCCAGGCCTGAGCCCATGGCCAAAAGTTTCCAAGAGGATGGATGGTGCTCATTGCCCTTATTTGGGACTGGGGGGGGGGCTGTGGAAATGGAAACAAGGAGAGAGCAGGAGGCCTGAGTCTGATGCTGACCCAAGGGTCAGACTGAGGTAGGGGTGATCTTTGTGTCACCCCTACTGCACTCTCTTATCTCTAGACTGGGCATCCAGCAGCTGCAACTGGTATGCCCCCCCCATCCTGCTACCAGCCCAGAACCTCACCTTCCTACACAGGCACCCAAGAGTAGGTGGGTAGGGCGGCATCTGGGCTTCTGACCATACCTGTCCTCCCAGCTGCTGAACATGGACAATGCAAGTGAATTCAGAATCATGATTGATGGTGGGAGCCTGTGATCAGTGGCCTAGGGGTCAGCCATGAGCCTGCCAGTGCCACAGGAAGCCACCGACATGGCCTTGTACCAAGTAAGGTTTCCTGCCACCAAGGAGGCCTAGGAAGCTGTACTGATTTGGAGAACATTTGGTCCATTTCTGTCAGAGAACAAGAAACCAGCCTGAGGAGCAGTGGTTTTCCTGGACTCCTGGGTAAGTCTGTGGCAGGAGTATAAATAGGAAACAGGACTCTGAACTATCAGCTCAGCATGGCACATGGCTCCAGGCCGCTCAGCCCTACCCACTGCGTAAGCCACTGCATTAGTCAGCAATCTGGTTACTGAGACCAATACCTGACACCCACGCAGTAGAGGAAGAGAGGTTTAATTTGGCTCACAGCTGGGGAGTAGGTGCGCTCCATGGTCCACTGGCCCCAAGGCAGAAATGGCAAAACAGCAGTACATGGCAGAGGAAACTGCTCACACCCTGTCACCAGGGGGCAGACAGAGCAAGGGGGAGGAAGGGAGATCCCTCCAAGGGATCCCTCTCCCACCGCATCCCCTGATGAGCCTCCCTCAGCCGAGTCTCACCTCTTAGCTGCACATTTAGCTATGGACTTTGCACTGAATCCACTCACTGATGAGAGTGTACTTGGTTTGGCCCAATGCGCTGCCTTTGAACACATCAGACCTTTAGGAGACATTAGAGATCTGAACCTTCACAGACCTACGACATGAGATTCCTGGTCCCCAGGCCCTGATAGCAGCACCTAGCCCTGGACAACTGCTAGGTAGAGGCTGACAAGCAGGCTAGAAAGTCAGATGTTAAATCAACAGGATTATAGAATTGCCTGGGTCACTGCAGCTTCTTAGCTGCTGTCATGCTCAAGTTCAGCCACGCGATGACACTACAGTGCTTGTGCTCCATGACTCCCACGGTGGATGAGCCAACTGGGAAGCAGCCTGAGTCTCTCCATGCTTCTTTTCTGCCTTATGCCCTAGAGAAGTCCATCTTTTTCCTTCTCTGCTGAAAGCAGGCTTTAGGAATGTGCAAAGCTGGTGCTGTCTATGAACTGAGGAAGTGCGAACAACACTTCCACTGTGTAACCACCGTGCAACAGCTTATCTCAAAAGACAGGGGCTTACAACAATGACCGTTTTATATTTTAAAATTCTGTAGGGAAGAAACTTTGGCAGAGCTCAACTGGGTAATTCTAGTTTGCTTTGTCTTGGTTGGAGGAAGACTCAGTAGTGCTCAGATAATAAAAGGACTGTCAGAAGTTAGTAAATTAACTCACAAGCAAACCAAGTATGCTGCCTGTTTTGATGAATGAAGTTTGATTGACTGACTGATTGATTGATAGATTGATTGATTGATTAATTGATTTTTGTATTTGGTTGTTGCAAAGTTTCACCATGCATCTCAGACTCATGGTAATACTCCTGCTTTCAGCCTCCCCAGGGCTGGGATTATAGAAATATGCATGCCACTGTCCCCTCAGGTGGACACCTGAGACTGCAGCGGGAGCTGTGTCAGCCCAAGACAAGGATGGGGCATCGTTTAAAGACTCCTCCTCTCCCACCCTCCCTTGCTCCTGCCCTGGGTGAAAGAGAAACCCTTCATAGGATCTCGAGCATCAAGGGTATCTGAAACCTGTAGACCCCGGCAGATCTCGGGGCCAGAGAAGAACTAGCAGGCTGCATAGCACCGTCTCATTAGCCCTGGAGACATGAGATTATCTTCTATACTTAACAGGCTTAGAACCTGAGGCTCAGAGAACTGTAGTCGCTTGGCCCAGGTCCTAGAATGAAGTGTAGTGAAGTGGGGGTAGGATCTTGGGTCTCTTGGGGCCCAGTAAAAGTCTAGCTGTGGTTGTTGCTGTATTGGCTCTGCCCAACGCACAATACAGAAGAGCATGTTCACGGGAGAGAAGCTGAGGCTGAGTGAGGTAGAAGGATCTTCAAAAGCGACATGTCTGGGGAACAGCAGCATGCAAAACTAGTTATTCCTTGAACAGGGAGACTGGGTTTGGCTGAAGAAGTTTGCGCAGGCACAGCTCCTGAGCTGTACCCCTGCTGCCTTGACCTCATGAGAAAGGTAGGGCTGAGGTGGGGAGGGCCTGTCCAAAGCAGTCTATGTGGATTGATCCCCACTCTGTGTGCAAGCTCAGAGAGAGTCTTTCTTGCCATCACGGTCCCTGCCCTTAGCCAGCAATTCAGCTCTACTTAGACACCATCGCGTCCCCACTGCCCCCACATATACCCTAAGGTCACATTACCATGCCAGTATGGTCCCCACTATAACCACCAGGAATGCGGTCCCCTCCAGGAGAAACATCACGTGGCATTTCAGCACCACCAGGGTGCCCAGAACTATACCCTTCCTCCATCTGGCCATCCAGGCATTCATCTACTATTGTTGAGCACTCTTGTGTGCCAGGCTTTATAAAAGAGAAGTTCTTTCCTTGGACCAGCTTCTGGTCACTTGTTATCACTATGCAAGTATTATGGTTTATGTCTAGTTGTCCCCCCAAAGCCTCATGCAGTCATGGGGCGGGGACTTCTAGAGTTTGAGACTTGACTCATGAGGCACTGGGATTATGTGTTTTAGTACTGATAGAATTATGGGTCTGAGTCCTTTTGGGATTATGGGTGTGGCCTAAGGCAGATAGGCTGAGGCAGAGAGCCTGAATGTAATATAAAGAGAGACAGAGAGACAGACTAGTACTGTTGTTCTCTGCTCCCCTGGTTGTTCCGTTGCCTCTGTGGCCATTGTTGCTGTTCCACCACCAGGACCTGCTGCTCTGTGCCAAGTGCTTCCCTGCCTTAGAGTCAACCAAGTATGGGTTCAAATCTCCAGTAACTGTGAGCTAAATAAACCCTCCCTTCCTTCATTTTGAGTGTTGGGTATTTGTCCTAGTAATGAATAAAAAGTAACTAAGACACCAAGAAAGCACCTTTTCCTGGAGATGATCCCCACCCCAAGAGGCACTGCAGGATGAGGACAGAACCCAAAAAAATCACCAACAAGATCGTGCCTCTGAGGAATACGCGCTTCCCTGGGAAACAGAGCCAATGGTGTCCAGCGGCAGGGAAACTGGAGAGGTACAGGGAGCACACAAAATAGCCCAGAACTTTCCTGGCAAGCAGTGTGCCTTCAACTAATGATGAATTTTCTTAGCTTCTTTACTTTTGCTACTTTTCATTACTGTTTCCAACATCATCACTCTGAAATAGAGTTTGGAGAGATTAACTAATTGGAGATAAAGTTAGGTATTTCCCAGTGGTCATCTCACAACCTGTGTGAGATCTCTGTCTCTCTGTCTCTGTCTCTGTCTCTGTCTCTGTGTCTCTCTATCTCTCTCTGTCTCTATCTCTGTGCCTCTGTTTGTCTCCCTCTCTGTCTTTCTGTTTCTGTCTATCTCTGTATCTCTGTCTCTGTCTCTTCTGTCTCTGTCTCTCTGTCTCTCTCTGTCTCTCTCTCTCTCTCTCTCTCTCTCTCTCTCAATCTCTCTCTCAATACCCAGAGAGTGTTGAGCTATATCTCAGCCTCTTAAACTTTTAATTTTGAGGCCAATTTTCACTCTCTTTCCCAGGGTAGCCTCAAACTTGCAATCCTGTTGCCTCTGCCTCCAACACAGGCCTGTGGTCACTCAAATCTGGAAGTTCCTTGACTTCACCATAAAGCCTCTCAGAGCCTTTGGTTTGCTATCCTATTTAGCATAGTATCCTAACTGTACAACAGCTTATTTCAGGAGGCCGTGGCTTAAAACAATGACCATTTTATATTTTTAAATTCTGTAGGGAAGAAACTTCAGCAGAGCTCAACTGGGTAATTCTAATGTTTTGTCTTTGTTGGAGGAACTCAGTAGTGCTCAGCTAATAAAGAGGCTGTCAGAAGTAAGTTAACCCACAGGCAAACCAGGTACACTGGCTGCTTTGACAAATTAAGTTTGTTTGATACATTGATTTTTGTATTTGGTTGTTGCTAAGTTTCACCATGCAGCTTGGACTCATGGTAATCCTCCTGCTTTCAGCTCCCCAGCAGTGGGATTACAGAAGCGCACCACTGTGCCTGGACTCTGGCTGGCTCAGCCCATCCTGGGGGGTCAGGGTGAACTGGCAGGGATTGAACCACAATCCCTGAGCTTGCCTAAGGTTGCTTAAGGAGTGTTTTAGTCCACTGAGCTAGCTTGCTGGCCCCTAAAGTTTCTTTTTAAAGAGGCATAAAAATTTATTAGTCAAGAATTTTGAAGTACATACTTAAATAGAGTACAGGCCCTCGAGAGAAAGGTTCCTTACAGTTAGGGCTGGAAATATTTATGTGTTTTGGCAGTGAAAATAAGTGTAATTTGAGAATTCATAAATGAAACTTTATTCCATTTCATGGAATAAAGCCATGGTCTTTCCTTTATGTGTTGGCTGTGGCTGTTTTTACACTATGATGGCAGAAATGAATGGCTGAGACAGAGACCTGCAAAACCTAATATTTACTTTCTGGATCTTTCCAGAAAACTTTGCTAGTTCTCAGTCCAGAGGCCCTAAAATGACTTCACTCATGCTTGGTGCCTTGGCAGGAAAGTTGGAAGGCTGAACTCTGCTGGATTTATCTCCCCTCTTTCTGTAACCTCAGGGCTTTCTTGTGCGGCCTCTCTGGGGTGATAACTTGGGTTAGAAGACTTCTGACCTAAGGTCTTCAATCAACAAAAGAAAGAGTAACAAACAACAGGAAATGAAAATCACCAGCCCTGCATGCAGAAGTGTATGGGACAATTTCCACTGCATTCAGCTGGTCACAATAGGCACAGAGCTATTCCCTGACTCATAAAGAGAGGCTGTGCTTACCTTCTGTGTATTCTAAGGAGCCTGTGAATCTCCAGTAGGAATGCACAGGCCCCTCCCTCAGCTGAGCCCAGAACTGCTTTTGTGAGCAGGGCCATGCCAGACAAAGGTTCTATCAGTCCTGCTTGGCAAATGCCAGCGTCACTGACTAGGTCCATCTCTGTCTCTACCTCTCTATGTCTGTGTCTGTGTCTGTGTCTGTGTCTATATCTGTGGTGTCTGTATGTGTGTTTCTCTCTGTGTCTCTGTCTCTCTCCTCTCTGTCTCTCTGTCTCTCTCCTCTTGGTCTCTCTGTCTCTCTCTCTCTCTGTCTCTCTGGCACTCTCTCTGTCTCTCTCTGTCGCTCTGTCGCTGTCTCCCTGTCTCTCTGTCTCTCTGTCTCTCTCAGTCTCTCTCTGTCTCTCTCTGTTGGGCTTGAACTCAGGGCTTTGTGCATGCTAGCCCTGAGCACTGAAGTTATAATTTGCTGGGCAACTATCAGGGATGCTGCTACCAGGTCCCTCTACTCTTCCTCTCTCAATAGTTTTTCCTTGAGAGAGAATTGATATGGTTTCTATGTCAGTGGCATCACTTGTTTTGAGAAGAAAACCTAGATCTCTATTCTGTGGAGGTGGCCATAGTTCATTCATTTACTTATACATGGTATTTCTTTTCTTTTCCTTTTTCTATATTTAGGACAGGGTCTACAGGGTCTACAGGATTTCACTGTGGAGATTGGACTCCTAGTGACTCTTCTGTTCTCAGCCGCCCAAAGTGCTGGGATTACAGGCGTGTGCCATCACATCCGGTCTCAACTGCCATCTCAGCACCCCCGTGGGCAAGGCCAGCATAGCACACCAGGGATCGAACCCTGGCCGCTGTGCTCTGCCTAAGCAGGTGTTTTAGTTCGCTGAGCTGTCAGGCCATCCCTATACATGGTGTTCCTACTCACTTGTTCATTCAATTGTCTATCCATCTATCCATTCATTAATTCATCCAAACAAACTACTATTTCTAATGCTTCCCTGTACATATCCTTGTGCTTGGTGCTAAGCACAGAGGCCTCTGTACACAACATCCAGTCAACTGCCAAAGGGCGCCCTGAGAGCTGTTAAAGTTCCTGTTGCCCCAGCAGGTGAGAGAGATGCATCATAAGAATGTCACCACCTGCCTGAGCTTTTTCATAGCTCCGAGGATCAGTGCTCTGGAGCTAGAGTACTGCACTCAGGGAAGCTTGGAGGACCTGCTACAAAACGAAACCCTGTGGCTAGACTGAACCTTCAAGGCTTCCCTACTTCTGCACTTGATCCAAGTGAGAAGCCTTTCCTGGAGGTGCAGGGACATAGGGAGAAGAAGGAGATGACACATGCTTGAGTGTCCCACACCTGGGTTCTTCCAGCTTTGTCTGAGAAACTAACAGTATAGTGAAAGGGAAATAAGGCAGGAGGGCCTTCTGGGCCTCATGGGAGTTCTGAGATCCCTCTCATGCATCACGGATCCATAGGATCCTCACTATGTCCACCCCAGGGCAATATGTGGCATCTGCACCATCGCCATTTCCCACACGGCCACCTCAAGTCCTAGAGCTGTGTAGTGGGCAGATACTTTGTGCTCAAGGTCACCGACTATTGCTATGCTGAGCTCCTGTATGCGCAGCAATGGCCCACACCCCAACCAGCCCCTGAAGGTCGGCTCCAGTGTAGGCAGCAGCCTGCCTGTAGGTTCTGAGACCTCTGCCTACACCAGGGCCTTGAGAAGCAGGGAAGGGGAGAAGATGTCTTACTGTTAGCCACTTCCTGTGGGGTGACATTCAGCCAATGACTAGAGGAGCCTCAGACTCTTCATCTATGAACCCAGAAAACAGAAGAACCCATGTCCTCCCAGAGCATAAGGAAAGGCGATGACACTGCAGCTGTGAAGTGCTGGCCTGCCTGGCCCAGCCTGCTGCAAGGAATGAGATGTGGCCCCACCCTGTGACTGCCAGGCTGCTGCGGATGGCTCCTTCCCTGCTGTGGGGGCCCTGGGAGCCCAGGTGGGCACCCTCAGAGCAAACCTCTGCAGCATGAGCGTCATCTTCCAGGAGGTGCTGACCCAAGGCCCACACTACTCCTCCTTGGGGCTCTCAGCAAAAGGTACAGTGTCCACCTCCCCTCCCTGGCCCGTCCCTGGCTGCCATCTCCAAATAGTTAGGAAGCTCTGTGACAATCAGGAAATCTCGACCTGAGAATCACTCTGTGGGCATCTGAGTCTGACTATGGGGCTGGGTTTCCTTGACTTAAGTCCGACAAGCCTTCGGCTACTCTGCGCAAGAGGCAGCTAACCAGCTCCAGCTGCTAGAGGTGTGACTTTTGGTGCCAACTTGGACTCCTTCCTTCCGCCCAGTGCCATGGCCACATGGGGCTCTCCCACCGCTCCCAGCCCAGCACAGACTGTGTCCATATATATCTCCATGCTGTGGATGCTGGAGAAGTCCTCCCAGAGCCTGGAGGCCCTGGTCCAGGAGAGGACAGAGGAGCTGGAGCCAGAGCTGGAAAGGCAGAAGACAGAGAGGCTGCCCTTGCAGATGCTTCCCCCATCAGTAGCCCCTGGGACTCCAGTGTGCTTCTAGCCTCAGGCCCAACTAAGGGGTCCTAGCACATACTAAGTGAGCAGAAAATCTGGGTTCTATGAATCATTGAAGCATTCATTCCTGTGTATTTATTGAATGTATTTTCATACCCCCCACACCAAGTTCTAGGCACTGTCAGGCACACCAGTATTGAACTTCTCCTTTCTCACACCCTTAGAAGAGGGGGAGAGACACAGTATTCCCATCTCACTGCAGAGGAGGCCAGGTCCAGGGAAGGACAGACATTTGTTGTAGGGTAGCCAGAGCAAGAACTGTCACAAATACCCTGGCACTCAACTCATGTTTCCAAAATAGCCCTCTCTGACTTTTGAACTAAAAGATGATCCTCTCACCTTGTGACTCTGCCCCTTCTGTCCATTCAGGTCTGTGGCCAAAGCTCTGAAGATTGGGGCAACTGTGGAGCCAGAGAACTTTTACCAGGCTACCATATACTTCAATGATATTTGGGTTTCATTACCATCTCAGCCTTGAGTCAACCCACTGAGGTGGCTTCTACACACTATATGATGCTGTTCTGAGCAACTATGATGTGTATAAGGTGATAACAGCAGAAAGCTAACATTCTATTCCTCTCTTTACTGCTATGTCTGTGTTGAACATTTATTTCCATTCACCCATTTATGTGTTTGTATCAGTCATCTATTGCTCTGTAACAAATAGACCCAAAGTTCAGTAGCATAAAATGATATGCATTTACCATTGGTCACAAACCTAAGAGTCAGTTGAAAGCTTCTTATGGATTCATTCATACACTGTGGTTAGCTGTGAGTAAGGTGGGAAGCTCTGGTGATCTTAGCTGGTCTCATATCTCTTTTTTTTTTTTGTCTTTTTGAGACAGGGTCTTGTTATGCAGTTGAGGCTGGCCTTGAGTTCACTTTTGTAGCCCAGGCTGGTCTCGAACTCGCACTGATCCTCCTGCCTCAGCCTCCCGAGTGCTGGGATTACAGGCGTGCGCCACCACGCCCGGCAGGTCTCATATCTCTTAAGTTGTGACTTGAAGCCAAATGTGGCTGGATCTGGAGGGAGAGGACAGAGGAACACAAGCTTCTTGAGCTCTAACCTGGCATCAGAAATACTATTTTCAACATTTTCTAGTGGTTGGAAATGCCTAACAATGGAGAAATAAACTCTACCTCTTGATGGGAGGAGTTCTAGAATCATGTTGCAGTGAGTATGGATCCAGACAGCATGCAGAATGTGGACCATCATGTCCACCTGGTCACTGTCCACCCATCCCTTTAACATTTACTGGCAGGACCTTTGGCTCCTGACCCTTGCAGGACATGGGCACATAGAAAAGTCAACTCTTGTGCCTCCCCCCAAGGGGCTCCCAGTCCTGCAAATAAGAGATGATGATGATGACCCCCATGGAAAGCGATGACTGGGAGAACCCAAGGAGGAAGAGAGGACATCCTGCAGGCTGGAGGGGATCTGTAGAGTAGGAACAAGAAGGGTCTGGGAAGAGGTGCTGTCTTCCAAGCATTTTCTGGATGTGACTTGAGCCCTGAGGGGTCCTGATGAGTGTGGAGTGCTGAGTGGATTTCAGCAGCTGGACATGAGGCAGGCTGGCCATAAATTGGGGGTAGGAGACCCTGGAGAGGGCAGCAGAGGCCTTGACAAAGCCATCGAGGCCCTCTGCTGTCCTGTCCTGGTGCACCTCTCCATCCTGGGTTCACATCTCAGTCTGGCCACCAGCTTCTATGTGGCTTTTCTCCAGCAGTCTCCCCTCTAGGGAAGGGAGTAAGGACCTCCATTTCCTTGCTGGGAGTAGGAATAAGACCCTCAGTCATGGCAGGTTCACTGATAACTGGAGGATCCTGTTCCTGTGGGAAGTGCTTGAAAGCTGAGATTGTGAGAATAGATGCCTCCCGGCTTTCCCCCAAGTCATGGTTCCTCCCCACCTCAACCCCATCCATTTTTCTCATCCAGAAGCTGGGCCCCAGGGCTTGTTCCAAACATAATGGAGAAGGTGGAGAAGGAGGTCTCAGTACACACCAGCTTTCCAGGGAAGGGCCCAGGGCCAGGAACCCCAGGTGCTCTACCCACTGAAGACAGTGCCCAACTGCAGGCGTCAGTGTGGCCTCACTTCCACTCTCCTGAGGGACCCCACAGTTCTGAGCATGCCTCACAGTGGTGCTCCCCACCACCACCACTTTTGTGGCTGCCCAGCCCCGAGAGCCCAGAGACTTTCCTCATCTCTCCTGCCGGCCCTGGGGCTCTGATCTGCCCTGATCCCCCAGCCTGTCTCTTCCTCCTCTGCTGATCTTTCCTCACAGATGTGGCCCTCACAGCTCTGAATCACACAGTTCTGCTCTGCTCTGAACTCAGGCCAAGAGGCCTGCATCTTTCTGGCAGAGGAAAATGAAATAAAACAAGGCCCTCACCCCTCCCAGGTGTGGGGACGGGACGCTTATTCCCTGTGAGGTGCACTACGCGTCTCTCATCACTCCCACCATCCACCTCGGATTCCCCTCCACAGGATCTGGTCACGCTGTCTAATCCAGCTGACGTGAGAGGCAGCTGGACTCCATTTCCTGATTTTGCAAGGGGCTGGGGCTCTCTTGCGGGGCCGGCTGTGCGCACGTTTATGAACACACTCCAGGCAAAACAGAGCCTCTGGGAGCTGCGGGGAGACAGGGGCCCTTAGCATTTGCACCAGTCTCGTGACAGAGCAACTTGGGGCCTGCCACCTCTTTGAGCCCAAAGCACCCCATTTATAAAACAGAAATGAAAGTGTCTACGGGTTAGGATAGAAATCAAGACGTGTGAAAGTGTTTTCCTTCATCCACTCAGCAGCATAAGACTGAGGCTTGCAGCACCAGCTGTTAGCACCTGCCCCACCCCAGCACAGCAGGGCAGAGACCCCAAAGAGAGCTGACTTAGCCAAAGGATTTTCACAGGGAGCTTCATCTAACCCTTTGCCTGCCCTTCAGTTGGACAGATCATCAGCTTTACTGCCCAGATGAGGACCCAGGCTCAAAAAAGGGGAGTGGCTCATCCAGAGCCACACAGGGAGTGGTGATGTCAGAATTCACACCTGTATCTATTAATGAGGAAGCCTTTGCTCTCCCCTCCCTGCTCCAGCCATGTCCACCTGCGTGGCAGAAAGGACACATCAGCACAACAAGCTTCGGTCTCATTCCGCAGCTAGCAGCACCTCTGAGCACAGCCTCTTTGCACGGACTCAAGCGTACGGCCCCCTGCACTCTAGGTCTCTGTGGCTTGGGGAGTAAGGTCGAGAAGTCGGGTCCAGGTCTCCCCCAGTCTTGCTTGAGCAAGGAAGCACTGAGTGTCCTGAGAAGCAGAGGCAAAAAGGAACACAGAGAAGCTGGGACGAACACACAGACCTCAGCTCCTTTATGAGGGTCTGCAACCCCTCGGGAAAACACCCATCCCATAAAGGGGTAGGGGCAGGTGTGCAGCTAGGGGAAATGAAGTGGCAACGATTCATGTCCCTTCTAATGAGGGGGTTCTTAGGCTGTACATTCTTCAAAACCATGAGGAAGAGAAGAAGGAGCAGGAGACACCCATGCAGAGGGACTGAATCCCACAGGAGCAAAGGGGTCTGCCAGGGCTGAGGGCTAAGCTGGGGTTGGCAGTGTAGAGAAGCCACATCCTTCTAGTATGGCATGGAAGTCAGGAGGTTTAGGACATAGCAGCTCTCTGTATAAAGCTGGAGCCCTGCTCAGCCCTGGTGGCTTTATAGAGCAGGCCCTTGCTAGACTGCCAAGGAGTTCGTGGCCTGCACCAGAGAGAAAAGCCACAGCCACCTGACATGGTCAGAGGTCATACAAAGCACACAGCCCTGATGGTAGCTGAAGTGCCTCAGCTGGAGCCTTCACAGGGATGGTGCTAGGGGCTGGAGATCGTGGGGCGGGCCCGACAGCCCCTGAGAGCTTCTTGTGGTCAGATGTTGAACAGGCTGGGGATTGTCTGTTGTCAGACTTGAGCATGCGGCTCTGGTTTCCAGGTTGAGACCACTGGAGATGCCTACGTGGTGGCCTGCAGGCCGCCCCAATGCAACGGGAGCTGGCACTTGGCTGAGACTGCCAGGGTGGCCCTGGACATCCTCAGCTCTGTGGGTGAGTTCAGATGAAGCATGTACCCAATGCACTGACTTATACCAGGATTGGGCTGCACCCAGGTATGGGCTGCGGCTGGGGGTGATGGCCACATCGTTCTCCCAACCCGCGCCAGCCCCAGCCAGGAGGTCAGCTAGGATGGCCAACAGCAGCTTCTGGACTTCTGAAACTCCTAAACGATGCCAGAACAATTGTGCTGCCATTCTTCCTTCCATGATCTCAAGTTCACAGATCTTTTCTTTTCGAGTGTTTCAGTCTCTGCATCTGTCGGGGCAAAGGCACCTATTTCCATGCAGGGGTGCTGAGAGTGATGGAAGAGGCAGAACAGAGACCTTGTGCTCGCGCAAACAAAGAGATGTTTGCTGAGAAAGACCCGGCCGTCACGGTCTGTCCTACTCTCTCACTCAGTGCCTCCCTGTCTGCATCCCCAAACCTTTGGCAACCTCTCCTCTGCCCCCACCCCAGCCTGCAGCCCTCCATTGACACTCAGCTACTCACGGTTCCCATGGGCAGTACCTGGGTACCCCTGTACTTGCTGCACTCTGCCCTCTCTTCCTGTCATCTTCAGAGGCACAGCTCACACGAAGCTTCCTCCGAGGACGCCCTGGGCTGGCTTGGAGGCACTTTCCTGGGATAACATGGTGCTCCTCATGCCAGCACCAAACACAGTTTAAATAGTTCCCCAAGGGCTAGCAGCTCCCCAAAAGCAGGGACTAGTTCTGTTTTACCCGGGTGCCCTGCCCCCAGCCCATGTCCTAGCACGCGTGTCATCTTCTGTCTGGGTAGGTGTGGAGACTCTAACAGCCCAACCCAGGGGAATGGCAGTGTCTGGGGATACTAGGGGAAGGGGTTGCCACTGGGACTGGGGGTTGTCTGATCTTGGGCCTGTTGGAGCTCACCAGGCACAAGTGGGTTTCAGGGTCCTGCACGGTAGGGGTCATGGGGGTCACCGTGCCTCGGTACTGCCTCTTTGGAGTCGCTGTCAACACTGCATCTCGGATGGAGTACACAGGGTTGCGTGAGTTCTTCATGCTCTGTCCTGGCCAGGGGAGGGACTGTCTTTCACAATAAGCTGCACAGCCTGATTATTTGAAACAGGGCTTAGTCAGCATGCTACCGCCTGGTGACAACATACACGAGTTGTCAGCGAAGTGACTGGAAGGAGATGAAGCATGTCACTGGCTCTGCAAAGTTTCCACAGGGGTTTTGTGATGATTTCGTGAGTGAATTAGCAGAGAAAACAATGACTCAAGGGACAAGGAACCCCGGCCGCACCCTGGCTCTGCAACCAGCTCAGGCTTATCCATGAGCAAAACACTCTCCTGCAGGCCTCAGCTCCCACATTTTATGTGAAGAGACCATTTCCACTTTGGCCTATTTCTTGACTGCCTGTCAGCTCCCCTTATACGAGAGCAGCCCCAACACTACTACACAGGCAGCTCCAACATTCCAGGCCTCTGTTGCCAGTGGGAACTGTTTGCTGGCTTGGTGAGAGCACCTGAAAATGTAGATGTCCCAAGGCCTCTGGGCCGTGCAGGCCACACAATCCAAAACAGGGAGCCCTGCTGGGAAAGAAAACAAACAGATTTGTCTTCTCTGGCTCAGCCTTTATAGACTTTCTTATAAATAAATAGGATGCTCCCAGTGGCTCTGACATCATCCTGAGTTCCCCTTAACAACCTATGTAATCTGCTTTTCCTTGAGGTCTCAGAGACCAGCTACCTAAGGAAACAAGAGGGCTGAAGGGTTTTGTGCAAATCATGACTGTGTGCTGGATCAGATGAACTGGGGCTGCCTCAGCTCGTAATGACTTTAACAAATGTTGGCCACACTGCCCCACAGGGTGAGTTGATCCACATCAGCCCAAGCACTGTCCGAGCCCTTGATGAAGGCTACAAAATTGATGTCAGAGGTCACATAGAGCTGAAGGTGAGAGACTGTCCCGGTCTGGTGCCCAGGATTCAGTTTCCATGGGCAACAGGACAGATTCCCATCTCAACAGTGTGGCTGTCTAGAGGTGAGGTTGTAAGTGATCCCCTTTATATGTGTTCTCTGCTCTCCCAAATCCTAAGGAAACATTTCTTCCTGGGAGTCATTGGGATCCTCAGGAGAGGAAGGACCAGATCAGAGACATTACCTTATAATGATGGCCTACCTGGGTGACACACTGGGGCAAAACACACACAATGTATTCACTCTCAGAGCAATAATGGAGTAGTAACCTTGTTTGATTACAGACGAACAGTGACGTATTACATGGCTCATAACCCAGAGCTGATAACTCTGACACCTATGCCTTCTTCATAGCACTGTTGGGCTCCTATTCATTCTTCAAAATGCCAGTGCAGACATAACCTCTCATTGAAGTCCACCCTGGCCCAGGAATCTCCTTCATCCCCCCAATATGACTGACAAGCCGCCTCTGTCTTCCGCTGGCTCTACACGCTGCTGTTCAGCATATTGGGTGCACTTCCCCAGGAGGAGCCTCAAGGCTGGAGGTGACTTTTCTTCTTACCCCACCTCTTTCTGATCTCCCAAATTCCTCCACTAATACCTGCTCTGGTGAGGAAATAGGAGTGGACTGGTTTAAAGGCCTGAACCAGTGACTGGGCCCACAGATTAGGTGCCCTGTTGGACTCAGTCTTTTACACACCGTGCAGTGTCAGAGCAGGAATAGAGGAACAGCACACAGTGCAAGGGATGCCTGGGCTTGGCCAGTGGATTGGAGAAGTCAGAGCTGTGCGACTTGCTCAGTGGAGGGGTGGGGTGGCTGCGTGTCACAAGAAGCAGAGGCCAAGACTGGCAGAGAGATGGGGAGGGCTGTACACTGGCCCTGGGTCCTTGATTGACAGTGGGTTGGGCTTCCCAGGAGCAATGTCCGTCCCACAACACCCAGCCAGCATGGGCTCCAGAATGCCGGTCGGCCAGCCCTGGCCTCTGTGCCCCCGAGGCTTCTCCCCTTCACCTCCAGGCAGAGGCTCTCCATCCAGAGGAGGCTGCCAGGTCCCTCAGCAGTGAAGGCTGGACAAACCCTAGAGTCCTCCAGTTCTAGCATCCTGGACCTTTGCCAGCGTTCATAATTCCTTCTTCCTTTGTGTCATTAGCTAACAGATATTAACTTGATTAATCTTCATGATCACTTTGTGGGGTGAAGACGAAATGGAGGCACAGAGAGGCAGAATAACTTGGCCAATTGGGAGACACTTGATTTGGGCCCTGACAGCCTCCCCTGGTTCTAGGCCACCCTAAGCCTTGGGCAGGAAGGGGCCCCTGATGCCCTTCCTCCCTCTGCCAGGGGAAGGGCATGGACGAGACCTCCTGGCTGGTAGGAATAGCAAGCTGCCTAGGCCGCTGCCTGCACCTCTGCACGTCAAACCTGGGTAAGTAAGAGGTGCCTCCCAAAGGCTGGGCTCTTCCATTTTAAGTCAGGTATTTATATAAAAGTACCTCCTGCACTCCGTGGGAAAACTTGGAAATATGAAATTCTTCAAATATTAAATCCTCACCACCTTTTCTGGGAGACAGCCAGGTTGGGGGCGGGGCAGGCCACCAGGGCCCCTCACTCTGTGCTGTGCTCCCACCCACAATGCTCAGAGTGTCTCCCACCTCTGGCGTAGCTGGCCACGGCCACTACGCAGGGGGCCACTGCTCTCACTGCTGCACGTGTAGTCTTTCCATTCTTGGCTGATCACAGTAAAATCTAGTAAACCTTAAGGTGCATTTGTCACTTTTCAAGCTGTTTCTTCAAACATGGAACTTTTATTTTTTAGTTTTATTTATTTATTTTTTTCTTGTTTCAGAACCTTTGTTTGTTTATTCACTCATTTTTATGGCCGGCTCAGCCCACCCCGAGGGCAGGGCTGGCGCAGCATGTGGTGCCGGGGATCGAACCGCGGTCCCTGAAGCCGCCCAAATTTTCCCAAGCAGGCGCTTTAGACCACTGAGCCATCCTGCCAGGCCCAAACATGGAACTTTTAGATCAAAAGGGCACCCACTTTTTAGGGTCCCCCATAAAGTGGATCCTTTAAGAGCTTATACCTGCTTGGCAGGTTGGCACTTTCTTCTGTCCCTGGTCCTCTAGAACCACAGGCCCACAGGGAAAGGGCTGTAGGTATTGTCAATGGCCAAGAAGGTCCAGGATCACTGGAACCATGGTCATCCCTCTAGCAGGCTCTGAGCAGAAAATGCAGTGTCCTTCAGGGTCCCTAAACAGCCACACCAGAACTTAGGCCACCATGCAGGCTTGTAGTCTCCCCACCTGAGATTTCCCCTTCCCAGGGGAAGAAGCTGGTCAGAGCTACTGACTAGCTCTTCTGAGCTGTCCCAGGATGCCCCCATTCCAAGACCACCCTTGCCATCTCTCAAAGACAAGGCAGGCAAAGGACCACGCACAGGCCCCAGGGAAGAGAGGGAGGAGACCAGGTGAGCTGAACAGCCCAGGCTGATATCCGAGTGGACAAGACCTGATTACAGGGCGACCCTGGAAGGGAGCCTCTTACAGCCACAGCACCACTCTCGGCCCACAGTGTCCGTCAGCGTTCACAAAGCCTCCAGCCCTAA
This sequence comes from Myocastor coypus, assembly GCA_004027025.1. Taxonomy (NCBI): domain Eukaryota; kingdom Metazoa; phylum Chordata; class Mammalia; order Rodentia; family Myocastoridae; genus Myocastor; species Myocastor coypus. The sequence continues at coordinate 14,425 of PVJA010002211.1, read as the reverse complement.
GGAACCTGGGACACAGGGAACCTGCTCACCTCTGAGTGCCCTCCCACCCCGCATCACACACAGCAAGCCCAGGAGCTTCCAGCAAGCGCAGATGCTGAGACCGGCAGCATCTGCTGAGGGCTGAGAAGACACAGTTGTCCCTTTCTGCACCAGCTTCACAGGCTCAGAAGTGGCCAAGGCTTGGGTCAAGGCTTTTTCCAGCCAGCAGTGCCCCCTCTCTAACACACACATACATATCCCTTTGTGGACAGCCTGTGTGGGTGGTTGCTGGGCCAGTAGCATGCTGTGAGGTCAGGGTCCAGGTCTGCAGCTGAGGGGAGCCCAACCAGAGCTGACTGTGCCACCTCAGGCAGGTGACCTGCTCTCTAGGCCTGGTCTCTGAGGGCCCCTGGCCCTTCCACTGCAGTCCAGCTCCTTTCCCAATGCCAAAGCAGCCTTAGTCCTTTCCTTTCTGTCAGGCCCATCCACACCTCCTGCTCCTGAGCAGAGCCCAGCTTCTTGGAAGGGCTCTGTCTGCTCGCAATGACCTCACTTCCTCCTCCCACTGCCTCCTGTTCCCGCCAGCTGACCTTCACCCCTGCCTGCCCAGACCATTCTGTGGAAGGTCACCTGTGACCTCCCTCTGTGTCACTAAACTGAGGGCAGCTTTAGTTCTCACTGCTGGCCCGCTGCATTTCCCTCTTCCTAGAAGTGTGCTCTGGCCTGGTCTCCACAGTCCTTACTCTGGGCTCCCTCCAGCTCCTCCCCTCCCCACCTTAAGTGCTGCGGTTCCACAGGCCCCCAAAGGCTCTCTCTACTCAGGGTCTCCTCTTGCTATGCAGACAACACCCCCACTCAGAGGTGTCGGCTAGGCTTGACCAACCACCCTTGTGAATTCCAGCCGTATCACCTGCCCCTGTAGTTCCCACAGCCCTTTAGATGGTAAATCCCCACCTTCCTGGAAATCTGGTCCAAGTACAATCTCTGTCTGAGATGGCTCCGGTCACACACCTAAACAGAGCCCTGCCATCGTTCTCACATCCCTCCCTGCCCAGATGAGTTTCCATACCACCTGAATAGCACTGACTGCCTTATATTTCTTGTTGATGCACTTGTGGAGTTCTCGCTGCTCCATAAGTACCAGACAATCCTGGACAGTCAGGACACCTGCACACTGACCACTGATACTTGGTACCAGGACGCCTGAGCACTGACGATGCCCTCCAGTTCAGTGCTGTCCTTGAAAATGGAAAAGTCAAGCCCCCCACCCAGCCACACCATCCAGGGACTGCAGACCTGGCACCCACTTGGCCTCCGCAGCTCTCTGAGCAGATGACCTTTCCATTCTCAAACAGAAACTCTAGGTAGTGCCAGAAATGTCTTCATCTTCATGGCTCAGGGAAGGTGGTAGAGATCAGTTGCAGCAAACATCATCTGATTTGAGAGCCCTCCAAACCTCAAGGCAGGGGAACTCTGTACTCAAATCCACATGCATACGAACACACATGTACAAACGTATGCGTGCATGTGTACACACACACACACACACACACACTGTATCTGATGGTCACCAGATATGTGCCTGAATAGAAACAATGCCACATACCTCTCTGCTTGTTCTGGACATGACAGACAGACAGACAGACAGGACCTGTACAGGAGGGTCTTAGGGCCAGCTGAAGGAGAACCCATCTTGGGGCTGACATGGAACTTAGCAAAATCTTATCTGAATCAAAAGTTACAGCCTGAGTCTTCTTCAAAGTCAGTTTTTCTAAAGATGCTTTTAGCTGCATCCTCTGTGTTTCCCATCTCTGCAGAAGTTATTGAGCTTTCTCTTTGCAAGGGTTTGAAAAGCCTGCTGGAGGTCAGAGGAAGAAGAAAGTCTCTCCCCAGTTGGGTCTTCCCCCAGCTCTGCGCATGTCATGTGCCTGAGTCTCTTTGGGTACCTCAGTCTAGGAGCAATGGCACACCATGTATCCATGTGTGATATGCACCTGTGTGCCTAGCTCTCAGTCCCTCCAGATGTGCGGCCTGGGGAGATCCTGGTCCTTCATCGCCCCCTGGGAGCTGCATGGGCCAAGGTCACTCCACTCTCAGAGGCTCCTGGCAAACCTGAGGGCTCCAAAGCTGACCCACTGCCTGTAACTAAACTCCCACCATGGAGTCCTCTTCTTAGCTTTCTGTACTTCCTGGGGATGAGGGAAGCAGGTAAGCATACACTAGAGCCTGCATCGCATGCTTTCCCATTTACCTGGCTCAGGCCAGCTATGTGCCAGGGGCTTCTACTCTCATACCCCTCTTGGAGACAGGAGTTACTGATCATTTCCCTGATGAAGACGGAGGCTGGTCAGGGTGAGATGTCTTGTCCCTGCCCGTCTATCTGCTGCCTCTTGGCCTGAGGAATAGACACAATACCTGTGAAAGCTAAAACAAATAGTAATGGTTGCTGAAAGGCTCCCAGGAGGTGGTTCATGGGTGCAAAGCTCTCTCCTCTGCACAACAAGGTGAGGACAGCACCTCCCTGGTGAGGCTTAGGAGGGCCCCAGAGCTAGGCTGCCACTCTGGAGAGAAGCCAACCCACCATTCACATAGAAGTCTACACATGCTGGAGAGGGGCCCAAGCCATGTCCTTCACGGTGGTCCTGAGATCTCCACCAGCCTAGGGCCTTCTCTCCTTCCCTCAAGGTGGGACACTCCTGCATCTCAAGAGGACATGGCCTCACTGTAGTAGATGGGGCCGTAGACTTCCGGAAGATATTCACAGAGCCAGGTTATCTGGATTCACTTGGCTCCTGGTTCCTTATGTGGGCACAGTAGGGGATGGGTCTCTGGAAAAGCAAGCCCTTGCACCTGGTGCTCAAAGCCCTCCAAGGCATCTGTGCTTTGGCCAGGTCACAGTCCCTAGATTCTCCAGGTCCTTTATGATGCTACCACTTTGTCCCTGATGCTTCTCTGCCTAGATGACCCAAGCCACTTTCCAACACCCAGTGAACACCTCCACACATGCCAAAGCATCCCTAAAAGCCACCTTCCCCTGACATGCTTCCTCACCCTGTTCTTAATGAACTAACAATTACCATATCTGGTCAGCCCTGTTCTTTCCTCTGGTCCAGTGCCCAGGACAGACAGGGGTTGGGGGATGAACTAATGGATAAACACATAAATTAATGAATCAGCCCAGAGGCTCTGGGATGCCAGTTCCTGGGGCTGCCTGTCTGGTTTCTCCCTGCTGCTCCGCATGTCTGCTCTGGTGCTCACCTGGCACCCCGCCTACAGATGACTGCTGAACACATCAGCACATGGTCTCTCCTGCTGCTGCCCCCGCCCCCGCGCCACCTACTGGCACGATGGTTGTCCTCCCTCCAGCTCTGCTCCAGTTTCGACGTTCTTTCCCAGGCCCCTGCTCTCCATCCCTCTGTCTCCCCAGCCTCTGACCCAACTCCTTGCCACTTCCTACAAGAAGCCTTCCTTGAACCCTCCCTCCCAACTCCTCTGGATGTACACCCTTCTGACCACTCTCTCTAGGTGTGGTCGGGGTTGCCTGTCCTGGAAAACTTGGGTTTCCTGAAATCAGGGTTGGCCCTACGCCGCCTTTCTGTGATCCTGGAGTCTGATTTGCAAAGGTTAGTGGAGAATAAATGTAACAGGTCAGGGGAGGAGGAAGGCTACCACCATGGCAAATGGACCTCGATTTAAAGAATCAATATGCATGAATATCTGGTTCTGCTCAAAAGGAATCTACACTCATATAGGAGGCTAGCTAATGCAGAGGCAGAGCGCAGGGCCACATGTACTGAGCCCTGCTGTGCGCAATTTCAGAGCCATCCTTGCTATCTAGGGGAGAGTGTCCACTGCCTACTGACAGCTTTGGAACCAAGGTCTGAGAGGAGGCACCTGGCCACTTGCATTGCTACAGTTACCTGGGGCCCAGCTGCCCAAGCCCAGATTCCTTCCTGAGGCCAGAGCACCGCTGTCTTGTCGTGGACTCGCTTTCATGTGTCCCTCCTGCTCAAGGATCCTCCTCAGGATCTGGACAGTGGTCCTTCTCATTGTCAGAGAGATTCTTCAGAAGTCCACTAGGGGGCAGGCAGGTTGTTCTGGATAGGAGCAGATGCCTGTGAACCTCTAGCTCACTGGATTCAACAGTCCCTGGCTGTGGCCACTTGGGGATGTACAGGCAGGGGCACTCACTCAGAGGCATGTTTCTTGGGTCCTTTCCCTGACCACTGAAGAATGGTGACAAGGATAGCAGGTCTGTGGGTCCTGTCACCATCTGAAAGTCCTGAACCAAGTCCCACACACACCAAAGTTTTGTCCAGTCTCTAGCCATTTACATTTTGTACTAAGTAACACCTGCTCAACATGCTTTCCTGGGTACCACTAGCTCAGGCGGCCTCCTGGGACGCAGGTGTGACTATCACCATCCACAGCCGGGAAAGTGGGGCTCCTGGTGGCTCTGTCCTTCCACAGATGTCCTAGGCCCTCCTGGGCTCCAGATGCAGCAGCATGTCTGATGCGTGGGTGCTTCCCTGGTGAGCCCCAGATCTCCCAGCTCGGCTGCCTGGCCCCAAATGGGGTGACAACACCCTTATCTGTTCTTCCTACGATGCTTCTCCACACCCTCCCATCTGATCACCCAGTTCGAGTATGTCCCAGTCAATACACCATGATGGTCTCTGCCTTTTGGCTGGAAGCAGTGTTGGGGTCAGAGCCGAGCCCTGTAGGCAAATGTCCTGCCACAGGGCCACATCCACAGCCTGGAACTGTCTGTCTTTCTCCAGCCTCAGTAAGGGCACTCATCTCCTTGCTGCCCTCCTACCTCCGTGCCCACTCAGCTCAGCTGCAGCGTAGATCTTGCCTCCTATTGTAGTCAAGGTTTGCAAAGGAAACGATTTAATATGGGACAAATAATGTGCAGGATTAGAATCACATCATGATGATCACCCAGCTCATCAAGCACAAAGGAATGGAGGAAGTCTGTCTACATATTAAAACCCAAAAGAATCCAGCTGAGGGCCTAGACCCCATGACGATGCCCTGAGCGAGTCCAGCTGAAGTCCTAGTGCCTATAGCAGTGCTCCCCACCCTGAGTCCAACTGCAAGCCAAGAGGCCAAGACAGTGTCTCATGCGGGTCTGTTTCAAGGTTCTGTGCTAGGAAGACTCAAAGGTCTACGGTAGAAGCTGGAAAGTCTATGTCAACAGGATGAAGGATCCGTACTAGTAGGCTGAGAGATCTGAACTGGAGCCAGGAAGTAATACTTAAAGTAAGAACAAGAGCATCCCCGAAAGGTACCACAGCCATTCTCAGTGACAATGAGGCTCTGAGCTCCTCCAACAGTGAGAACAGCCGAGTCCCTATCAGGAAAGCCAACATGACAGGCTTCTTCGGGAGACTGAGCAGGGTGCTGTCTTCCCCTCCTGAGCCAGGGAGCGATGCTCAAAGTGAAGACCAGAGCTCCCCCAAAGTGATCCACAGCCATCATCAGTGACAAGGGCCCGAGCTCCTATGATGAGAAAACCAAGTGCATATGAGGAAAGCCAGCATAACGAGCTCCTCCAGGAGAACCAGCAGCCTCACTTCCTCCCCTCCTGTTCTCCTTCTGTGTTGGAAACCATCCTCAGATGGGTCCTCCACACCCAGATCCACATCGACTCAGTTCAGATGGGTGTTACAGGCTGGCCACTAGTTATCAGTCCACCACACCGCCTCACTTTCCTATCTGGCATTTGCTCTACTCCTGATGGCCAAGGTCTTCCGTTAGGGAGCTGCTAGCTGGCTCCACTCCGCCTCCCCTGTCTGACAGCACTTTGGCACCCCAGCTTTGTCCTATCCTGTTCTCTTAAATTACCAAGCCCCCATTGCAGACCCAAGGGCCTTTATATTCCTATGCATAGTTATGATAATCCTGGAGACTTGGATCAGTGGCCTGGAGGCTATAGCCTCCCCCTGTAGTGCTGCGTCTGGTGTAAAGTGCTTCCAGCTTGAGGATATCGCAATTTCCACTGACCTCTTTTCCAGAGCTGTTGTTCCGTACGTGGCTTGGAGAAAGCTGGTCCTAGGATTCCTTCTGTTGTCCTCATGTCCCACCTTGAGCCTGAACACTGCACTTTAATGCAGCCCTGGAGCCAGAACCAACTTCCCAGGAAGAGACAAGAATGTGGATCAGATCTATAAGGCCACCTGAGATTCTGAGGGGAGGGCACATTGCCGTTGTGCAGCCAGACTTCACAGACTCCACCCAGCCTCTTGGTTGTCCTCCCCAGACCCCTTGCAGCAGCCACGCTAGCTCTCCTCACCCATCCTCTTCTTATCACCCACATATCCCAGAGCCACTTTGTCCTGGCAGCACCTAGCCTCGGCTTCCTGTTTTGTTGGTGACCACCAACCACAACAGCAAGATTGACCAAAGGCCCAGGAGCACTTAAGGGCTGCATCAGGTCACCCTAGGCACTGGGAAGGTTGTATTCAAGGCTCTCTGTGGGCAGTCACAAAGGGTCCTCACCTCACTGGTAAAAAGGAGCTAATCTCATCAGCATGGAATAGCTGTAATTTCATCTTCCCTACAGTCACACAAGGTAAATATTTCCCCATTTTTTTAGGTGATGCTATTAAGACTCTACCCAAGGTTACCTAGAAGCCAGTGGTAGACTAGACCTTAACCTCAAAGTCCCCACCACCTGCACCACTAGGGGATGAGGTGACACAGCTACCCACCTCAGGGTGAATAAATGGGTGAGTTCTGGGGTGAAGGTCAGAGCAGGCTGGTGCAGTGAGACCCCCAGGTGAAGCTAAGGCTAAAAGCTGTGTCTGGATGGGAGATGAAAGTGCTATCGGGCAAGTGCCGGGGGCAGGTTCGGAGCCTCAGTGTGCATGGGGCTGTGGGACTCTGGGGACAGGGAAGCCAGGGACCTCTGCCCACCTTTCAGGGCTGCTGCTGCCTTTCTTTCTCCAGGCAGCAATAGCACCCAAGGCTACCTGTGGGGCTGAGTCCTTCACGCAGTAGGCCTGGCACAGAACACCACAAGGAACTGCTTCATACCTCACCTTGGCAGCTCTTAGTGAGGTGAAGGGAAGAGATGGTGGAAAGGAGAAGAAGAAGGAGTGGGGGAGAGCCAGAAGGATGAGTGGATGATGGAGGGCGAACGGGAGTGGCTGCTAGAGAACCTGGCCCCTGTGAGGAGTAAAGAAGTCAGAAAAGTGGGAAGTGGGGCGTGTGTCTGGGCTTTGTGCCATCAAAGGCCTCCAAGTAGGGAGCAAACCCTCTGGAGCCTGTGTGGTTGCTCTAGCAGGCTGCCATGTGGAGGACAATTGAGAAGGCACAGTTACAGGAAGTAAGATCCTAGTCCAGGAAGTTGTCTTGAGGAGACGGCTAAGACAGAAAATCACCCAAGCCCAGGCCAAGAAGAACATTGTGAGAGGATAATGCAAGGTGCCAAAAGAAGTGGGGGAATTGAAGAGGAGGGACAGCCCTGTAATCCAGCGCTCTGGAGGACTGAAAGCTTAAGCTCAACCTGGGCAACTTAGTGACTTAGTGATACTCTGCCTCAAAATTAAAAAATAAAAGCAGGCTGGAGAAGGTCAGTTTGAAGGACCTGAGTAGGACTCCAGTACTGCAAAACAAACAAGTGAGTATATTTAAAAGTAAAGAAGGAAGGAGTGGGCAGCTGTGAAGATCCAAAGGACAGGGTGCCAAAGGGCACCTACTCAGAGCAGTGTGGGTGGTGGAGGCAGCAGATGAACTGGGAGGGGAAAGGGGCAGGATACTTGCAGACAGTGGAGGCAGAGGTAAGGAGAGGGGTCAGCAAAGGCAGGCAGCTCCCTCCCAGGTCTGGTTAGAGGAAGAGGAGGAGGAGGAAGAGGAGGAGTAAGAGGAGGAGGAAGAGGAGGAGGAGTAAGAGGAAGAGGAGGAGGAGGAAGAGGAGGAAGAGGAGGAGGAAGAAGAAGAGAAGGAGGAAGAAGAGACAGACACACAGAGAGACACTGAGAGACAGACAGACAGACAGACAGGCAGGCAGGCAGGCAGGCAGGCAGGCAGACAGATAGCTGGAAGTTAATTGGAGGGAAACTGGAAGCCTGGAAGGCATTTATGAACCTGGCCCTGCTGTTGTAGAAGCTGCAGGAGGAGGGTCTGCCCAGGGAGCTAGGGGCAGAAGGAGGTCTGGAGGGACCCAAGTTCTACAGGTAGGTAGTACAATGGTCCCCCAAAGGCCCGGTGGGTCCCCATGTGGGCAGGCGCAAGTTTGGTTTTGAAATTGGCTTCAGGCCCCAAATTCAGTTCCTTCACCCTGAGTGCCCAAGAGGCAGAAGCTCCACCACCTGGTGGAAGTCCAACAGCAGCACCTCCAAGGCCCAGTTACCCACTTCTCAGCTTCCAGACCAAGCAAGAGACTAGCTTTGGGGAGAAGGCCCAGCATGCACCACTCAGAAGACTGCAGCTGGAGCCCCAGCCAAGCCTCCTAGCTAGATTAAGCACAGGATCCTCAGGAGGATCTGACTAATTTAGGCCAAACTGTGTCTTTCCTGCCCTTCCCTTTTTATACCCCAGGAAATCAGCCCTCTTAAATCCACTAAGCTCTTGTGTGGTCTTCTTTTGAGAAACTCAGAGCATGTACAATGCAAGACAGCAGCCTGGACTCCAGGAGGATGGGCATATGTGTGCTTGTGTCTCTGTAATGGGGCATTATATACACAGGAAAGGGCTCTCTGTCCTGTTTGTGGTGTGTATGAACACTGCTTTAGGGGAGCCTGGACATTTCAAATCTTGCTAATATAGGATGCAGCTCCATGTGTGTGTGTGTGTGTGCGTGTGTGTGTGTGTGTGTGTGTGTGTGTGTAACATATGGTATTTGTGTGGGACATACAATGCACACATATATACGTATTGTGTGTGCCTTGTACATGCTTGTGTAGGTACTTCTGCATGTGTTTTGTCTACCTCTGAGTTGAACTTGGGCAGGGTCTGTATAAATGTATTAATCACTTTTCCATTGCTGGGGATATGATATCCAGCATCGGCAGCTTATAAGAGGAGAGGTTCACTTTGGCTCACTGTCTCAGGGGGTGCAGTCCACAGCTGGCGTACTCCCAGGGAGAAACCACAAGGGAAGAGAGTATGGTGTTAGAAAGCTATTCCCCTCAGCTGGGGACCAGAGAATATGAAATAATATTATATTACACTGGGAACCAGGCTCTGTGACCATGGCCCTCTGGTCCAGACAGTGTGACCTGCCTCCAGGACAGGAGTTTGCAAATTGCTGCATGCTCTCTGGTTGTGTTGGGAAAACTCATCTTCACTGCCTCCTGGGACAAAATAATATCTGTGAAGACAGTATACAAAATGCAGGCATCCAGGTAGGAGGAAGGACCTTACCTGGCTCCCTTTAAAATGTGATCCGCATTTATTTACCCTGTTCTTACTGTAGTCACTGATCTGGGAAAAGTCCAGCATCCTTCGCTGCTCCTTGCTGGCTAGTAAGAGTGGGCCAACTACAGAGGTGGGTGTGACTGCCCAGTAGAGACAGCTTCCTCCTGGTCCCCATGTTCCTTGAATTTTGTCATTTGTCTTTCCTTTCCCCCCACAGGTTTGTGGGGGTCTAATTAACCCCCAGCAACTGATGCCCACTACAGGAACTTGAGACCTGAAGGAGAAGTTCCACTGAGTGGAAAAAAAGCAAAACTGGAGGATTCTGATGGACAACTCGGAGGTGGCCAAAGAAAGTGAAAATAAATAGCACCACAGAAAGGATAATAGTGGCAGAATTTGAAAATAGAGGAGTAAAGATATGTATAGTTGTTGGGTATGCTGTTTAAACAGGACAGGGCCCAGGTTAGAACTCATCCTTTTTCAAAAATTCTTCAAGACATTACCAAATATAATATACGGTTCCCAGCAGTGGAAATCTTAGAGGCAAAGGATTGGGATGGAATGAGCAAAAAATTCTGAAGGGCCCATGCTAGAGGAAAACAGGTTACCTTTTTACCTTCCAACATGAATTTTGGTAAAATCTGCATTGAAATTTTTGTGTTCTACATTTGCTACAATTGCTATGGCTTCCCCTAAGGGGGGCAGGAAGATTAGAGAAAAGTAGAGAGATTCTCTCTTAACCCCCACCTCTAGAATATTTACAGGCTGGTAAGTGTGTGAGTGATACAGAGGTTGTGAGTTCGAGCTGCTGGTGGAGGTGCAAGGAGCCTCATTGCCTGCTTTATGAAAACACCCTGCCAGTTACTGCAGGGAGGTCAGGCTGCTCAGGGTGCCTAACACTCATAGCTTCTCCTCCCCCCAACCCTGGCACTCATGGGCAGCTCCCTGGGGCTGCTGTATCCCGTGGCTCCCACAGGCCTTGCCACTTCTTGCCCCCAGCCTGCACCCAACACACTGGCCCTTGCCCTCCCTGTGTGCTCGACTGCTGCTCCTGTTGTCTAATGGTGATAGTTCTGCTGTGCTGGCAGCAGAGTATGTAGCAAAGAAGCAGCTTTCTCTTCTCTGCTTCCCTTGGTCATGCCAGGCATGGCGGCATGCACCTGCAGTAGTCTCAGCTACACACAAGGCAGTCTGCAGACACATTCTTCATTCACAAGTGACCAAAATCCTCATGCTTAAATTGACTTTGGAGAACATGCACAAAGATTGCAGACAAGCCATTAAGGTGGGTAGGGCCACAAAACATCAGAGAAATTATCTATAAAAATTTGTCAAAATGTAAAAATCAAATCTCATAAAAGTTCAGTGTTAGCCAAAACTATGTTAAGAGTTACAGACACAAAAAACACTGTTAGAAGAAAAAAGAGGTCCAAATAGGTGACACAATGTATACAGGTGATGGACCTGGAAACTAAATGAAAGATAGGGGCTTGGAGTTGCTAAAACCCTCAACAGGATAAAATATCAAAAAATTGATTTGGAGTAAAAAGCTTTTATTTCTTCTGGTTATTGTTTAAGAGATCTCTTTAATTGTCTCACAGAATGTTTTGACAAGTGTTACATAGAGTTATTATAATTCAACTTGGTGAAACACATCTGAGTGCACTCTGGTTTTGCATACAAATTGTCTTACATGTGTTTGTCCATCTGTCTTACAATATATAACTGGTTACTGCAGCTTTAAGAAGCCCTTCTGGGGCTGGAACAATAGCTCAGCAGACTAAAGCACTTGCTTAGGCAAGCACAAGGACTGTAGTTTGATCACAGCACCACATGCAGCACCAGCCCTGCCCCTAGGGTGGGATGAATCAGCCACAGAGTCCAGGCATAATGGCACATGCCTATAATCCCAGCACTGGGGAGGCTGAAAAACAGAAGGATTGCTATGAACCTGAGCTGCGTAGTAAAACATTGCAACAACCAAATACATTTACCAAAAAAAAAAAAAAAAAAAAAAAAGCCCTTCTGGATCTCATCCAGGAGTCATAGAATTTACATTTGTAATTCCAGGAAAAAGTTATTGGAATTCCAATAAGTAATTGCAATCTACCACTTCCAGTGCAACCCATGGTGAGAATAAAAATATAAACACCTATCTGCAGTGGTGGGGAACCAGAAGGGTCCTGAGTTCAGTTAGAATGATATATACCTGGAACAAAGGTCCAAATCCAGGAGCACATCTGGATTTTGCTTATTTGTGAAAAGGGGAGTGGCTTGGGAATGAGCGACTGTGAGAGTGGCCGGAAGCACACGCGTGCTGTAAGCTGGGCTAGACAGGAGGCGCAATAGCACTCTGCAATGCGCAGAGAGAGGCACGCAAAAAGAGCAATCTGCACAACACAGCTTGAGGAAGTATCTTGCATTTGGGGGTCAGTGCTTCAGCTTTAGTGTCTCATCTTCATGCCCTGAGTTCTTTCTCAAGCCTCTGTCTCAGCTGATAGCACAGCATCACTCAACCTAACTCAGGAATGCTAGTTGGAAGCTACCCAAGGACATTATTGACCTGTTGCTTTGCTTGAGTACTACAAATCAGCACCTTGGCTAGATCCATCTGCATTGCTTAAAGTCAGTTGAGGGGGTAAAGAAATACCCTAACCAGCTCTGTACACATCAGTACATGGAATCAGGGCCAGGTTTAGCTAAAATGGAGAAAATGCTCTTCTTTCAAGGAGAGCCATCCTGGTGTGCCTGCTCTTTTGGATTTTTAAAGTATTTACAGTGGTTGATACATTGTGTCAACTCAGCTGGATGACTCAGCCGCTGGTTCCCAGCAGGTGGGGGTTCCATCCTGGGGTATGATTGGTTCCAGCCCGGGGCACGATGGGCCTGCCCCAGAATGACTCAGCACAAAGAGACCTTATAAAGGGGCTGAGGAAGGAGTCAATGTTCCACTTCCTCACAGGAACTTCAGTCTTCGAAGTCGGCTTGGATTTCCTCACCTGGCTTACAGCACAGACTCTTCGGCCTCCAGCTTGGATCTTTCACCTTCCATCAGAGACTCCTCAGAGTCCATCACAGATTCTTCAGTCTTCTGTCACAGACGCATCAGCTGAGGCATAGAGACTTGCACAGAGCACTGCAGTGAGCTTCACATCTTGGAACTGAATTCTTCAGTCTGGGGTGTGCAGACACCCTCTGCATGCTTCCTTATGAGACTCTGCAGCTAACTGTTGTAAGCCAATCTTGCAATTCTTTATACATTGTATATTTTGTGTTAATATCTGTTCCTTATATTATATCTGTTCCTCTAAGTAAAACCCTGACCAATACAGTATTTATGTCTATAACTTAAATTGGCTTATAGATAAATGTCATTAGACTGCCACTCAGACTGCCAACTGATCAAAATGATGCTGAGTCTGGTTACACAGCTTATATGTACATTACTTAAGAAGAAAACTATCATCTGACTTCTCCTCAGTCAGATATTAGTTTGACTTATACCTCACCACAAGTAGCTGCAGCACAAGATAGAGGCAGATATCTGAATTGGTTCTATCTTGAATCTAGCTACCTTCCAAGTAGCTTGCTTAACATAATTTGGGCTAACACTGAATTTTTATAAGTTATTATTATCTATACAATCTTCCAAAGGTCAAAAATAATGTGCAATTATTATAATCTAGTTTCCATAGGTCACCTAATATATATCAAAACAGAGACCCCTTGGACTTGGGAAAACTGAAACACAGGATTCCCTTTAGTGAATAAAGAAGCAGATACCTTGAAACATCTTATTCCAGCCTTTATTCATTAATGGAACCCCAATAGTTAATGCTTTATGGGTGACATATCCCAACATTACTGAACATGTTATCGTGATATGTTTACATTGGTCATTATCAAAAGGCTAAATTTTCTGGAACAATAGGGTTCCATTAAAAGATGTTATTGGTACAAAACTAAATTAAGAGATCTAAGTTTCTATATAGCTATGATATACACTACTAGTGATCTCATAGTACACTAAGTGTAGTCATGCCCTTCAGGCATACAGGTCTTCTAAGATGTAAAACTAGAATTATTTATGATGTTAACTTTTTTCTAGGCTCAGATATCTGCCTTTACCCTGTGCTCCTTGTGATGAGGAATATGTCAAACTAACATAATGCCACCAGTCAGATGATAGTTTAAAAAAAAAAAAAAAAAAAAAAGCTTATGAGTCCCTATACCTAAAGATGCTCAGTCACTGAGCAGTACAGGTGATGTCACACTTCTCCAGTGACATCCACTAAAGTATCACAAGTTAGATGAAACGTTTTTTATGTACTAAATAGAGATGATGGACTAAAAAAGCTGTTGTATACTAGCACAGACATTTGAATTTGTTATAAAAATAATGCCATCCTAGCCGGGCGTGGTGGCTCACACCTGTAATCCCAGCACTCGGGAGGCTGAGGCAGGAGGATTGGTGCGAGTTCGAGACCAGCCTGGGCTACAAAAGTGAGCTCAAAGCCGGGCGTGGTGGCTCACGCCTGTAATCCCAGCACTTGGGAGGCTGAGGCAGGAGGATTGGTGTGAGTTCGAGACCAGCCTGGGCTACAAAAGTGAGCGCAGGACCAGCCTCAACTGCATAGCGAGACCCTGTCTCAAAAAGACAAAAAATAAAAAAATAAAAAAAATAAATAAAGCTATTTATTAGCCGGGCATGGTGGCGCACGCCTGTAATCCCAGCACTCGGGAGGCTGAGGCAGGAGGATCGATATGAGTTCGAGATCAGCCTGGGCTACAAAAGTGAGTTCAAAGCCAGCCTGAACTGCATAGTGAGACCCTGTCTCAAAAAGACAAAAAAGTTCTGAAACAACAAAAGTGAGCTCAAGGCCAGCCTCAACTGCATAGCGAGACCCTGTCTCAAAAAGACAAAAAATAGCACTAACTTCCTGTTCCAGCCCACCCCAAACCCCACCGCTGGGAGCTGAGCCTGCGCACCCGCCGCGGGTAAGCCCCTGCGCCCCTCTGCCCCGCCTCTGAGTTCCCGCGACTAACTTCCTGTTCCAGCCAGACCCAAACCGCACCCACG